>JAUMHA010290472.1:0-14787 GCA_032359765.1 Saxidomus gigantea | reverse complement strand
TCTGTAACTGTCCAATGTTTTGTTTACTGTGAGTGATTTTCAATGTTTTACTTCTTAGTGAGTAAATTACGTATCAAGCCTATCAATATATACTTGTTTGTATTGTGCTGCGATTTTATGAACACTGCCAGATATTAATGAACAACAACTTCGAAGTGTCCTGAAAATGCGAAAGATCTTCATCTTGCAGTTGGCGGAGGATAGTATTTAGATAACAAATATTTCGTTTACTTTTATCTCTAAATTTCAGTAACTACTCAATCTTCCTGGTGAATAAGAGTGAATACTTGCTTTGCTAAAAACTCGCTTACTGCTATAGGTTGGACATTTACTAAATCATAAAATTACGCCGTAAAATTTATTTGTGTATATCCACATATATTTTCAATTTACAGCATAAAAAGGGCGTCCAAATTCATGTTTGTAATAAATAGTAGTGAACAAAATTTAGCTATGAGAAAGTTCCTGCTTGTTCGCATGAAGTTTATCGCTAATTCGTACGAAGGCCAATTTATAAAGTGTATGCTTTAATTGACTGTAGTCAGTGCGACGTCGCGCCACTATCTGGCGTTTAAAAATACTTGCAGGACGTCATTTACATTGTTTGACGTCATTTTGTTTACACTTGGCACCTTTTGAAAACGACGTGGCAGCGAAAGGTTCGCCCTTAATAGAAAGAACTTTAGCTCCGCCCACAATTTATGTCGGCGGCTATGCAAACAATAAGTAAGTTAGAGTTAAATAGGTCAAATTTTAAAAATTAAGAAACCCCGGTCGCTCACTACTGCTCGCCCCCTTAGGGTTTCTTAATTGTTAAATTTGACTTAATAAACACTACCTTATACATAGAGCCAACTTCTTTTATTTGATCAATAAATTCATAACTCAACTACAGGTACATGTATCACTGCAAATGATGAATACCATCTTGATACCGTTATTCTACTTCTTTAAATGCCGCTATTACACAGAAGAATAAGAGCACCGCATAAGGGTGCTGGACGCTCGGTTGTTTTTGCTTGTAAGATAATACGTCAGTAGTTTGAACATATTCCCGCCAAAACATATTTCGAACACAACATGCTAATGATATGCGCAAATACGCTTGGTACTTATCACTCCTTTAAAGTTCCATTAACTTTCAAACTTGGTTTATATAACTCTTTTCAATTTTCGTTTATTTATATCGCGTGGTTGCTAGATAGCTTCAGACCCTATATGTATAAATAATTCAAAGTGCAATAACTAAATGAACAATTACCCTTGTCCGAGCGTAATATGCAGACGTTATGCACAACTAGGCTTGGTACGTATCACTTTTGAAAATATTCATTCCGGATTCCAGTTCCGGCTATTGATTGCCTATAAAATAATCCTAACAATGTGTTTGTGTACAGACGATTGAAGGATAGACTGATGGACGAACAAGCATGATTCTATGATAGCCCTCGCCCAACACCCCCCACCGCCCCCCTCCCTCCAGTATACTTCGTATATTTGTCGAATAAAAATACAGTACATTTAAAGTGATCATGGGACCTAAACGGACTATTAGACAAATATTCGATTTAAAAAAAATAAGTGTCGAGCAAACGCGAGTGTTTTTATTGTGTAGTACATATTTTGTGTGCCTAGTTTACAGGGTCATGTTTTAATTGCCTCTCCCTCATTTACCTTAGTAACGTATTCAAATATCAGGTACTCGAGTTGAGTAATATTTCAATGTACTTCATAGTAACCATTGCCTTTTGTTGATACGTTTCTGGATTAAGCATTACTAATGTTTATTTATAATTATTATGTCGTTGCACTATATTCATATAGATTTTCTTGACGCTAACGAATTATATTTACGTTTCGAAAAGGATGGTCCCAAAAGTGCCAACATCAATTGTTTCAGTCATCAAAAATTTTAAATGGGTAAAATTCTTTATTAGTTTCTCTTGATGTACTTTTAATTTTATTATTTAATTTTACTGCAATATCATTTCTGGTTTATTTTATTTTGGAGAGCTTAAATGTTATTTAAATGTTATAGTGCGATGCGTTTCTGAGTGTTGACATTTGTTAAAGTGGACATAACTCACTACATGGATAAAAATGACATAGCCAATCACAATTTTAGCTCTTTTATCAAAACACAACTAGAGTTAGCTCAGCTCAATTAGAATGAAAATTGAAATCACGACTAATGTTTTCACCGTGATTTGCCCATTATTCTCAGTTTATTCTAGGAGCAATTGCTAAAATGTGTGTATATAGTGCATATTGAACCGACAGGTATCAAATCTAGATTTCTAGGACACCAGTAGAAACTTTCTAAGACAAATCCAACTTTCGGGATTTTCACGGTAAAACATGTATTTAAATGTTCAATGGGAATGCATAAAATATTTTCAAAAGAAGCACTTAGTGTACTAACGGTATGAAGTGAAGCTTTTCTGCTTTCTGCTCTTTTTTATTGTTCATAGTCTCTGCCGACCATTATATTTCTTTCCTGGTAAACTTGCCAAGATCCAAAATTTGAAAATCTAGGGAGTTTTGTTTTACCGGACTGCAATGCCCAGTCAGTTTTGTCCAAATATTATGATTATTTAGCAAATTAAACGATTGTGTAAAAATGCCAGTAGCCAAAAGATAGATGTGCGAGCTTGCAGACAAGGGGGCCGTTTTATCAACACTGGCGTATCATAAACTTGTGCATTTTTTTACGTTTTGCGTAAAGCGTTTTATGAAACATATTTTAAATTGGCGTAAATCGCACTAGCGTAACTTTGGCATAAATTGTAAAGAAATGCGTGACACAGTCAACAGCACCTGTTTTCGGTGACGTAATTTTACCGCAAAAGTGTCAACTTGCATGGCCGCTAAACTGTCAAATAAAAAAAATCACCAGAAAAGAAAGATTATCTTACTGGTATAGATCAGAAAACAACTTTTTACTAGTATTCATCAAGACATCAACACAAGTTAACTAAATTAACAGAATTAGTTACCAAAACAGGTAAAATGTCTGTATTTTATTGACCTTGAATTGCACTGCATTTTCGGACAAGATTACATATAAATACAGATGTATGTGCGTGGGAGGAGGTCTAGAAGTAGTGACGACCGTGGCTAAGTATTAAATGTTAATTAAACATAAAAGAAGATAAATTTGCAATGGATTTTATGAATAATTGCTGCATTTCTTTCAGGCTATACTTACACACTGACATTTTCAATTTGATACATATATCTATAATTACATTTGTTATCTTGCTTATTTCAGTTTCAATTACCTTTCATCATGTATCGTTATCACTTATACACAGCAAATATTATAAATAAGAAATGATTGTATAAAAAAGCATATACAAATATAGTGATAATAAGGGAATATAGGAAGACTATTTTTCATTCATTGAATCAGGGCCTATATTGTGGTCAGCAACATGCATCAGTAATTTACAACTACAATCACTTGTCAGTCTATACTTTAAAAGTTCCAGAAAACTACTTGGATCTTGACAGTAATTGGAAATCATGCTTTACCTTTATAAATATAAAGTATTTTAGCCTGGAACGCAGCACACTCCAAAATGAAGAGCATTGTCGTTAGAAATTACAGGAGTGTTCCAGTACATTGCTGCTAGCAAACATGCTGTTCATCTACTCCTATCTAGGTGATCTAGATATGTAAAAGCCAATTAAATATTTCAAATGGAAATTAATGAATGATTCAGGTAGAATGATGCTTCTTGCACCAGAACTTCCTCGCAGTATCTTTTAGGTATATGTCAAGTTGGCTGATGTCATTATCCACTGACCAAATATTCTAGGCTAGTATATATACTTCAAACACAAACTAGGTCTTGGTTCTGTTTATGTCTGCATGGAACTTTACTTCAAAATATGGGATGGGGTTAAGAAAAGTTAAAACTTTACTGATGCAAAGTACATGGTCCCTACATTTGGCTAATGCTGAACACAAATTATGAAGTAAAGGTACAGGCACAGATTGCAAAAGGCACTTTTTCACATTTACTTACACTAAATCAGCCTTTTAAACATGCTGAAGAACTAGCAAAAAACTTTGCATTCAGCTTTAGACAGAATGATATGGTGATGTAGCTTAACTCATGTTTGACTGTACTTTTAGCCACCATGTGTGTCCTTTTATTTTTTGCATATTCTTTTAGGTGGTATCTTTGGACCTGGGATGTACTTAAATAACTGAATATTAAAGGAATTAACACATTTTAGAGACTTTGTTAAAACAAAGTTATAAAAGTTATTAAATACTTAATTCTGCTGAAATTATAATGGATACCATGTCACCATAATAGCTTGCTCAATAGCTAGGAAGTACAAGTGCTGTATTATGGTATTCACCCTCTAATATATGATACAAAGATTTGAGTTTTGCTTGGTGAAAAGTACAAATGCTGCATTGCATGTCAGAAATTATAAAGTATCTTTGGGGAGAAAACATCTACACAGTGACTCTTACTCATGACCGTCTATCATGCAAGATAGATGATTATGTTCTTACTAAATTCATTAAACTATTTGACATCACTAATTGTAGCTATGTCATGCGGGGTATAGGCCCGGCCAGCCCCGTCCCAGCTCATTATTATACATTTTAATACAAAAGCAACTCATATATATACAGATGTAGTGAGCCTTGGCATCAGAGTAACCAGAAGCCCGGTTAGCTCAGATGGTTAGAGCGTCTGACTTGCAGAAGGTCCTGGGTTTTAATCCTACACTTAAGTTACATCATTCTTGACGAGGTTAAAAACGGTCAGTTCGAGCTTTAGTGGACGGTTCTTAGTGGCCAAGGCAGCATGCGGTTATCATCTATGCCATACTCAACAGCTATACAGTTCCACTGTATGGTAAAAACCTTCAAAGATAAAGAGGGAAAGAGTGTAGTGATCTTGGGCTTCAAGTTCAGAGTATCCAGAAGCCCGGTTATCTCAATTTGTTAAAGTGTCTGACTTGCAGGCAGGAGGTTGTATATTCGAATCCTGCACTTGGTAGATGTTTTCTCATTATTATATAAGTTACATCACAGAAAAAGTTAATTAATTCAAACTCGTTTCAAATTCCCGTTTGGTTTTTCTATTAATTTAAATGTTATTTCTAGCTATGTAAGCAGCTAAGCTGACTACATGTTAGAGTAATAATATAGTTCTTAATTACATTCATAACCCCTAAATCATTTCTAAATACCCCACAGATTTACAAAAAACTTAATATATAATTTGTGCAAACAAACTGTCTGTTTCTTCCGGGATCTCGGAAACAGAAGACAATGGGGAAAATGCAGACGTTTCTTAGGGAATATGAAGTTCATCCATCCTTAAAAACAAATACAAATGTTTAAAAAGTATTCCTACAAAATGCACTTAAACCACTTTTAATGAAGTTAGTAAAAATGATACTGCAAAGAAAAGTATTTTTACCCTTGTTTCCGATCATTTCGCCTGCTTGGTTACCGTGAAAGTTAGTAGTTGTGAACATAAATGTTTTAAGGTGTTACACCATCCACTACTGTAAAGTAAATTATTCTAGAGGCAGAATTTCTTTTTCAATCGACGATAGCCGCCATCTTGATTTTGACTTGCGTAACTACTTGCGCCTGCTCTTGACATGGTGCAAAAGTTACGCCAATTTTTACGTCTTTATGTTACGCCAGCTGTTGATAAAACGCTCCTTACGCCAAGCTTAGCAGTTACGTCAGAACTTACGCCAAAACATTGGCGTAAGTGTGTATGATAAAACGGCCCCCAGACACGCAGTCAAAAAGAGGAGTTTTTTTAAATGGCCAAGCGATTAATGTATAGACTAAGTACTAAATACTAGTTGACTTATTGAAAGGCTAACTTAACAAAATATGAAATATGGAGAGTTTTATAAACGAGTGTAAAAATATAAAAAAGAAAATTTTACAATAATATTCCTTTTGTTTAATGTTTCGAAATAGTTCAGTGTCAAGTGGCCGTTGTAATTTGGTATTTTTATTGACTTGATTTCTAAAAAATAATCTTTAAAAACAAAAGAGTATGTTTTACTCAAGTTTTTACAGAGATCTTATATACAAGAACTGTTATTTGTGTTACTGAACAAACGGCTATATGTGAGAAAGAAAAAACAGTTTATTTGGCAGTACAATATTCATAATTTGTCGTCTGCCTTATTAGTTTTTCCCATCAGATCCAAATTAATGTTCAACGGTCCTACATGAATGAGTAAATCGAATGACGATGGTTATATATTTAAGTTTCCGATCTTCAATTTTGCTAATAACTGTTGGACCTTCTGTACATACGGTAACCTAAATGTTTTATACTGCTGGAGTTTTTTTTTTGTTCGTGTATACGTTCGGCTCTTCAACGATTTGCTCTTATATAATGTATTACAATGTAATGTATTACAACATTTACAATGTAATATATTTTACAACATTTACAAAGTAATGTATTACAACATTTGGTGTGTGAAATTTGGTCTTACCATATTTCTTATATCTGGGTAATCATATAGATAAATATAGGCTAATTCAAGAAAATGGGCAATGGCTCGCTCTGCGTTGTTTATTTCCAGCCAGGTTACTGTCTGTAGAATACTAGCGCCTTTGTCGCCACTATCGGCACGCTGAACCTGTAACATATAATATCATACTTAATCTTAGTCAATTTCAAGCTTACGATATAGATTTGTTGATTATGTTTCTTGTTAAACTATCAAAGGAAACAATCGTATTTCAAAGTAGCATTAATGCATAAGTAGAAGCTTTACCTTCTTGCTTTGACTCAGATTAACTTACGTTTCTGACAATATAACGATTTTGTGAAAATCTTAAATTTATTGTCTGCGAATGATAGAATACGCACTGGTGTTCCAAAAAGACGCTCTGTTGGTGACTCTAAATAGTCTGCCCTTTTGATTACTACATCTGAAGTGCTAGACCCTGGGAAAGGGAATGACGTCTTTTCCAATTTTCTCCTCTTCGGTAAAACCTCATACTCATTCCCTGTTGATTGTCGATCATCTAAAGGCAATGACGATTCTTCCAAATTTTCAAGTTCTGGCATTGATTTAGAAGCGCTACATATTTGTAAAGGTAACGACAAAGACATCATTTCTGATTTTCTTGTCTTTGGTGAGCATTTGTCTTTGACTGGTGGTATCTGATAACCTATAATCCACAATTATGAGTAAGTAAGGTAACCGAAATTATAAGTTTGCTTACAAAGCAACCCTGGCTATTTAAGCAAAATGAATACAGAGCAAAAGACGTAATCTTAATTTGTTTTAAAAGTCTAATTCACTAACTTGATTATTTTGTAATAATTAATTATTGTACTTAAAATCGGGAAATTTCCCTGTGCCCTGTAAATCCTTAATATAAAAATATGTTTCACAATGTAAAAAGTACATATACTAGTCAAACCTTGCTTTGTAGTGTAACTTGCTTGAATGGACTGATACGGAACTCTGAATTCGTTCCCTATTTCAGTTTTGACCAGCCGCAAACACGTTTCAAGTTCAGTTTCAACTGTTCCATCAGCTGGAAGTGGTTCTCCTGTTGTCTTTATAGCTGTCACCGACAGTGTATGTGCCGAACCGATATCACAAAGCTCTCTGTTGTCCATGAGCGCTAAAACCTTGTCAATATCTTCAGACAAAAACTCTTCAACACTGGATACTTAAAGCCAAAGTGTAGAAAATATTATATACATGTAGTTTGTTTTATCCTTTGTGTGACAAATGTTGCATGTATAAGGAGCATTTCTTTAAAAAAAAGTATGATAGAAAATTTGACTGGTGATGAGGCATTACGTTAGAAGTAAGGACCTGTATAAATGTTCATGACCTACAACTATAGATGGTTTACTCCAGATGTTCAAAACGTGACTAAACGCACGCACGTAAAATGCTCAATAAATTCATATTTTCCAGAAAATAACAGATCGCGAAAAATATCTCTTTTGTAAACAAAAGCTGATATTGCTACCTTCTATACTACTATCGTTCTCATTCCTAAAATGAAAATGAAACAACTACACAACATGATCTGAACAGTCTTTGTCGAGGTATACTAGACAATGCTACAACCCAAATATCTAAGATTTAGGACATGAAGAATGTAATACTTTATTCCTTATGTAGGTCTATGCGAAACAAATGATCACCAGAGCGGGATCAATTATGACCCTCGGGACAATATTTGTAGAGGTCCACTAGACGATGCTACAAAACAAATGTATAAGCTTTGGGACTGAGATCTTTAAAGTGTTTTCAATAAATGTCTATATAAAAATGACCCTTGGAACACGATTTAAATAATCATTGTAGAGGTCCACCACACAACGCTAGATTAAGTATGCTAGTTCTAGGCCTTGTGGTTTCAGACGAGTTTTCCCATTAAGGTCTACGGAACGGAGTTATTCTAACATATGTGGTAGAGTCATGCACGAAACATTTCTGTGAGGTTTGTTTTAATTTGGCAAGGTGGTTTTGGAAAGGATGCTGTTTGAATGGTATTGATGACAGTGTACGACGGAACACAGATGCCTGGGGTCTGGACCTCATCCTCTAAGGCCTGACCCTCGCCCCTGCTCACTGCAGTACCTTAAATACATCCTGCAATTGAGTGTATGCTAACCAATTACAGATGCAATTCCTTATTCTACCTACCTACTGATCACATGTTTATGGTGACAATTTTTGAAAGATTTGAAACAACTCGATTTTCTCTATCATATCTCAGGTATACTGTTTATGTCATTTCTAAAATAAATACCTATACGAAAACTATAGTCACCCGGCTATGCTCTTTATCGATCGTGTAAAAGTGGAACCAGTCGTTTTATTGTGCGACACAAAAATATAAATCTGTTTTCAAATTTACCGCTATAGTACTCACACAAGACAAATCCGCGCTGTAAACGTACTGGTACCCCGCGAAATCTATTTCATATAATGCGATGCGGGAAACCTATTTTTTATATTTCCATGTATATACTAAATGTTATTTGTGCAGAAGTGACAGAAGTGTCTTTCCTCAAAAATTATCTTAATTTAACCGTATTCGATGTAGTTTGAAGTGGGATTTTATTCAGAAAATTGTTTGTATTCGAAAAACCGGTTAGTTATTCCTTACTTACACACATGCCTTAAATATGCGATTAGAGTTTTCAGTTGTTTCAAATCTTGTATTTATATTCGTTCCGTACAACATGGGACAAGTATAGATTAGGTGGCGAGTCCGTACCCCAAGCATCTGTGCGACGGAAGACGCACAATAAACGACGGACACATGGTGATCACAATATTTCACCAAAATAGCTAAACAATTTTCGATTTATCATAAGGTTCTTTATGTATAAGCTTACTTGTTCTATTTATGACGTTCCAAAACTCATCTACGTAAATGACAGCTTGAAGTTCAATATCATCCCTTTCTTCGAACAAGGATATTGCCTCTCCAAGATTGTTCAGATGTATGTTGATGCTTCCGTTGACGTGGTCTCTAAATAACGAAGCCAGTGACGAAAATGTATTGCAACTTATTTTCAGCTGAACACATTTATGTCTCGTATTAATGATGCGCCAACCTCTTAACAAAAAATGTTTATAGACATCAGATACTGCCTCTCGTAATTTGGTGTGAGAATCAGCCGACTGTTTAGATTCACCATTTTCTTCTTCTTTGATGACGTCTTCAAACAACTGTACCAGTACAGATGAAATACTGTCTTCTCTTTCCTTACTCAGGTGTTTCAGATCGAAGAAGATTTCCACTCCTGTAGGTTTATTTAAGTTCAATAAAAAGATTTTAATATGTAAAATATCATAACCACTAAAGCACACATATAACCTAAGTGTGTTAAATTCATTGGTAACAAAATTGTGATTTAAATACTGATACAATCAGTAGGAAGAGTCTCTTTTCATATCGAAGCACTATACTATATGTAGGTTTTGGCTACTGTGGGTAACTGATTCCAATATTTGATGACTAGTCGGTCAATAAATTTCTATGGTTCAATATGTATGATACAGAGGAAAATCTGCAGTTCAGTATTACAGTATTTACCACTTTCAAAAGCTACAGAAAAGAATTGCTTGACCCTATGTCACAGCCAGCTATATGTAGGAATGCATGGTTCACGGTAAACAATTATCAGATACATTGTAATTCGTCCGTATGGTGTGTAGCTGATACTCGTTTGAAATATATATATATATATATATATATTCGATAGCAGGACCATACAAAGTGCCGTGTACACGACGTGTTTAAACGCATATGGATGTGTAGCATTAGAAACAATATCTGCATGATGTAATATGCCGCAAAATAAAAATAAATGTAAGTGTGACTAAAATCGCCTGTCGTCCGGATATATGTTACATGTACCGTACCAGTTCTAATAGTTGAATGAAAGAGATATATTTTAATTCTACTACTTAGTTATGCTGAGCTTTACTTAGTTATTACTGAACATAAGAACGCCAAATGAAATTACATAACACCAGCACACATAAAATATCTGCGAAACATGACAGAAATTTCCGTCACTAGGATTAAGTAGCCGATGTTCTTTTATTTCTGCATGTATTGTTGATACACAGAGGTTCCCGCATGTCTGAGATATTAATATATAAAGATATTCACGTTTTCAAATGTTGCTATTCTCTAGTTAGATTTTATTTCATGCTTCAAGTCTTAAACGCATTTTACTTTATGCAGTTGTTCTCCTGTTTTGCACGACTTTTTTCCGAATTCGCGTTTATGCACTTTTTATAAGCAACTGATAACACTTTATCAGTTACTCGAGGCAAAGTATCTGATACCACCATATGTTAAGATCCAGACTAGATGTTTGTACTTTGTCACGGGAATTCACCACGAAGTAGAGATTCGTCCAACACACGAGAAGACGTTTAACAAAAGTTGAAAGGATATATCGACGGCAAGTTCCATTATGTTCAACACAACTAAGGTCTTACAATGAACGGCAAATACTAAGCTTAAAAGGGTAAAACTTGTTTCATTATTGTCACTCAAGAATGCTTCTTACAAAAAACAATTAAGTTTTAAATATTTGACAAATGTAGTAAGTAAAAGGGAGGTTAGCAATGCTCTAGAATTGTGATAGAGAACAGGAGTTCAATTAAGCATAGACATAAACTTATAAAGGGGTACAATGTATTGGCAAGTTCACCAGGGGGGAAATCCCATAGTCGATCGGTACTATCCAGTAAACTATAAAACATAATTGCTGATAGTTCTGGGTCTGTCTGGGTATGATGTATAATGTATATAGTACAATATACGAACTTTTGGAAATTGCCTCTGACTCGGAGGAAGACAAGATTATTCGTCGTGCAGACGAGTGCGCCAAGACAAATGAACAACAAATATTAATTATCAAATGTGTTGGAAAGAGCGCACCAAGACAAATGTACAAAAAATATAAATTATCAAATATTTTGGAAATAAATTCTCGGTCTAATTCTTTCCAAAACAGCACAATCTATATAGCAATGGAAGGGCTACAACTGTACCTCGGACAGGTGCGGTCAAGAGAGCTATTATGCCCACGTTTGTTCTACCCTATGGCGTGGATTCGTTGGATAACAAACAGGAAAACAGTATTGTTTGGATAATGATAAAAAGCAACGAATTATTTGTGGGATACTCCTCGTTCTACTGACAGTAACTGGATTTTAGATTATTAAGTATATTATTTGGTATTTAGCAACAACTTTTAGTTTAATTTAAAGATGCTTTACACATTTTTTTATAAAATTAGTTATCCCTGAAAAGTACACATTTCTTTATTTGAATGTTACATGACCTTAAAGGATTTCTTCCGATTAGGTTATACTTTTTCAATGATATTTTTCCGTCCTTGTTTAATGAAACGAGAAACAATAATTGTTATTGAAGTCAATGGCCGTGAGATGAACACTGTAGGTTATGTAAGTCCAAGGCTTAAAAAGTGTTGTTATTTGGCCTTGTCCAATATTTTGATGCCTTTGAGGGGACACTCTTAACCTAACTAATAATTAACAAAATGTATTATTTGTGAAACAGGTTGAACTTGAAATTCGAAATAAATCAATAAAATAATGCCCCATTGGAAATGTGTAGTGTGTCTTGTAGATTCTGTCTTAACTGATCATGTAACCTTTGTTTAACAATATTGATGTGATGGTGTGAAAGTTCACTTGATATTGACAGATAATGCTTTTGTACTTGTACCATGATTTTTAATATGTTTCGTCATTTAGGGAAATTATTGTACTAGTGCCTAAAATCTTATATAGGACACTATATATCGCGGCACGCTTTATGTCCTGATTTAAGCCTCTCTTAGTTTTACAATGGGATCCTTTTAAAAGAAATGGGCTAAAATACATATGATTTAAAAACTAATTGTTCAGTATTAATTAAAAAGTATAGAAATCGGTATATAAATGTAACTATAACTATAACATATACAATGGCGACATACTTTTCTTGTAATTGTATGTCTTTTCTGAGAACTAACAGTGTTGATAATTTTTCGTGAGTGTATTGGGGCATTGAAAACTTATATGCGTACTTTTTCACCTGTCTTATTTTCTGAATAGAACACATATATCCCTCACTAATAGCATTGGAGCTATCGCTCAACTCAGCAAACTTAAATCTTGCAGACGATATTAATACATAATTAACGCAAATATATTTGATACAAGACAGTTTCGAAACTACTAATAAAGTTACTGCACCAATATTATTAATGTTAATATGCACTCTAATTTTAGTCTAAAATCGTGTAATCTTATAAGAAAAGCCTCTGTAGACTGCGGTCAAAGGCAAAACCAGTATACAAATCTTACCTTTCGTTATCCAATGATTATACCAGTATGCTATTTGTTATTTTACGTGAATAATGTGGATATATTACCCGCTTAGCTTATTTTTACCAATTTGAAAACCGTTAGCGTGTGATATTATGCCGAAGCCGGTTATGAATCTTAATGTATGTATTTTATGTAAAAAAAAAAACAAATACAAATTCCATTACTCTTCCTCCGAAGTTGTCTAAACCTGAAAGATTCAGTTTATATTTAATCTATTCATCGGCTGGCTGCAGTAAATACCCACAATGTGTCTCATTGCCCCCAAATGACCTCACTAAATGACGCCGGAAATCAGACCGTAACGAGCGAAATCAAATAACAAGCCTTAGGATGATTTCGATGAACGGTATTGTTCATTAAATTTCAAGTACGTAACATCATAACTTGGATTATATGGATTGTTACAGTAGAGGAATTACTAAAACGTGACTTATATTGTTACGTTATCTGTAGAGGAATAATTGTGTAGAGATAACAATTTCTTTGTCCCTTGACGAACTGCACTCGCATCCAAAATGTCTGACGTAGGGAACAAGGAAGTGAAACTTAAAATGTATGACATATTATTAACACTAACACGTCCTTTTAACCTTATTCAACCCCATTCTAATGAAATATGTTATACAGCTTTAAATTTAATATATATTGGTACATATTATGTCGTTTACCTCATCTGCATGCTATCCAGTTCGTTATAAATTTATTAAACTTTGATATATAGAATATACTTTAATAAATAAACTGCAAACATAATTATTACGATGAGGTAGTTTTTCTAATTAGGCATATTACCTCCTACTCGATCCTTTAAAAATTATCATAATAGATGAACATGCATTTATACGTAGTATTGAAAACTGTTAAAGTCAACTAAAAATAATATACATACACGGTATCATATAATTATTTCTTGCCGTATGCAATGCTGCATATGCTTCAGGTTGCGACTTCTTGTCGATTTGATCAAGTTTACGGTCCATCTTTTCCGATAGTTCATCTAATCTTTCCACTACTCCAAGTATGCGTTCGTCAACTATATTATACGTATAATGTGTATAAATACATTTTCGAAAAAGCATGCCTTTCCAAAATTAAGTTTATGATACAATGTATGTATTATACTGCTATTTGGAACCCCTCTGTTTACATATACACCTGACATCTCCGACAAATCTGTCATCATGGATAAAGTACTAGTATGGAACGCCATAGCTGCCTTCTATACACACTGTGGTTTTGATAGATGGTGCTGTGGATTTGATAGATGATGCTGTGGTTTTGATAGATGATGCTGTGGTTTTGATAGATGGTGATGTCGTTTTGATAGATGGTGCTGTGGTTTTGATAGATGGTGCTGTGTTTTTTATAGATGGTGCTGTGGTTTTTGTAGATGGTGATGTCGTTTGGACATATGGTGATGTCGTTTGGATATATGGTGATGTCGTTTTGATAGATGATGATGTCGTTTTAAAGGTGGTGACGTTGTTTTGATAGATGGTGTTGTCGTTTTAAAGGTGGTGACGTCGTTTTGATAGATGGTGCTTTGGTTTTGATAAATGGTGCAGTGGTTTTGGTAGATGGTGATGTCGTTTTGATAAATGGTGGTGTCATTTTGGTATAAGGTGCTGTGGTTTTGATAGATGGTGCTGTGGTTTTAGCAAATGGTGATGTGAGTTCGATATATGGTGCTGTCATATTTATATATGGTGCAGTGGTTTTGATATATGGTGATGTCCTTTCTATATATGGTGCTGTCATTTTATATATAGTGCTGTGGTTTTGATAGATGGTGATATCGTTTTGATAGATGGTGCTGTGGTTTTGATAAATGGTGATGTCGTTTTGATATATGGTGCTGTGGTTTTAATAGAT
>JAUMHA010290361.1:0-14787 GCA_032359765.1 Saxidomus gigantea | reverse complement strand
AGCATTACTTTTAATTCTATTTTTATTGGAGTTTCGAGTTGAGTCCGCTTCCTGGAGCATTGCCGTTAAAGTTTGAGAAAGCGCATTCAAGCGTGACCACATCTCGTTGTTCGAACCAGGAACATACGTGTTGATTGGCCGCTTACTTACCGGTACTCTTTATTGAAGTGCCTATCAACATCCAGATAAAACTGTGAGATGACGTGTACATAAAAGTGCCACCTGGCAACACCAGTCCGTGTTGATCTTTTTTACAACTTAGCACATTTGACATTACATGTATTTCACTTCGGCCCAAAACTCACCGATACCAACCAGCTTCGCTCGTCCATATTTAATTTTATAGACCCCGTTTGGTTTCATTCCACAAATATAATATGAGTTGAGTTATACTGCGATGCATTCACATATGGTGCTCCAAATGTTACTGTTTTACAGAAAGATCAATATATACACCAATCACGAAGGATAAATCTTCTGCTACTGTATCGCACGTTGTTGCTGATGTTATCTTGTCATGGAACTCTGCATCAAACCGTTTATACTATTGTTTCAGAAATGATAAATGTTGTGTTCATTTATTTCATTTACTGAACGAATGTTTCGTGTATATATAGGTGTGAGGAAACAGAGGCATACACTTACTTAGGGGCATCCGAGCGTGTAACATTGGTTGTGACACAGATGTAACATAGCAAATAAAGGAACTGTGTACATTTACACAAAATGTACATGCATTTTTTAAATCCGTGTACGAGTTATTTCGTGACATATGTCTTTTTAATATGTTATTGTTAAGGATAACTTGTGCATAAAAATGACAGAAAGATACAAGTACAAATTTTGCTGATTTTGCACTTGTCACTTGTCTTAGGGGCGTCAAATAACTTACCCGTAATTGTCTATTACTTAAAACCCGGTGGGGCGTGAATGGCGATGAACGGGGAATTCAAAACAACCATAAGATCTTATAATACAAAAAGAGTAATTAGGTATCTTTAAAAGGGACTTTACATTACTTCGCTTCTTATCTTTTGACACCATTCCGTGAACAGATTGGAAGGAGATTAGACCCAACCCAATTTATCGCAAAGCAAACATCTCAATTTTTGAATATTGTCATATGTTTTCGCTACAGGCATGTGGACTTATTAACACCCTGCCTTATTTACTTTGTCATTATTGATGTTACATATAGATTTGCAGACACTTTGTGCGCTAATACGAGATTAACGTAAGTAAATATACAATTTGATTCGGATCTATTAATGTCAAACAATTATCAAATTGCGCCATTTGAAAGGTTCTGTTTATGTTAAAGAAACTTAACTATCAAAGGGAACCGGCGCCTTTTTGTAAGAAAGTTTGCGAATTAGCTTCAGAGTTTAAATTCGTATAATAATAAAGTTACACAATATCCAGATCAAGGTGACAAGAACAATTTGTAGATTGAATGGTTTGCTTTTGATTTCATATCAAATGAAGGTGTTAACTTTTAAAGCAGACCGAAAACCACAATTAACCTTTAAAATTTGATGGGTTAATAATACAGCAAATAAATTAATAGCACTGAAAAGTGTACATATGGTCGCGTCTGTACCCGGAATTTTTAACCTGCAATCTGGCATGCAGGAATTTAAGGAAAATCGCGGGATTGTTGCCCATTTTCTCATACAGATGATCCTAATAAAAATTTCTGTGATGGGGTTGACATGTAATGATTCGTTAGTATTTTACAGTTTTGTCGTTGGTACCGGATAATCCATATGACTAACGCCCCCAGAGGAGTTAAGTCCACTTTAATAGCCGTTCCTTTTCAATATGAAAGCAGTAATGATTGCACATTACTATAACACAATATTTTATTTTATGGTAATAAAGAGCTATGTTGAATAAGTTTGTTAATCTTATGAGGAATATATAAGGTGTAAATTATTGAATGTGATCTAAAAATGTGTTGAAGTTCGCATAGCTAAGCTACAGATGACCGAAAACGTTTTTTGCACCATTCACGTAGTCTTCAATGCATTTGACTATAGTGGAGGAACCATTGTCTGTGAAGCTGGCTCGGTCAGCGGCAATAGACATTCAAATTTACATAGTTTATGACGAATGCCTAGCTTTTATGTCCAGCTCGACGTTTTGCTCAGCTGAATATTCGACTTTTAAGTGATTTGAAAGTGAATGGTTATCTGGAATGTCTAGCTCGACATTGACTTCAGCCCGACATTCTTTTGTACATTGCCATAATCTGATATTCAACTACAATGTCTAGCTGAACAGAACATTAGCTGAACATTAACATTTACATTGCAATTTTCAATGGTGAGCTAGGATTTCCAGCTGAACATTCGTTCTAGCTCGACATTCATTTATGAAATAAGTCTATCGCAATGTTGAGCTGCAATGTTCGACTGGAGATTTATTTTGCCTGAACATTCGATTATCAAGTTAGACATTCTCAATGTTGAGCTGAAGTGTTCTGCTGAACATTCATTCTAGTTCGACATTCTGTTAATACGTTAGATAATCTCAACGTCGAGCTGAACATTCGCTCTAGCTCGACATTATATAAAAGAATGTCCAGCTGGAACGAATGTACAGCGGAACATTGAAGTTGAGGAAAAAATCGAACTGGACATAATAGCTCAAATGCGTGGTACACTGCCATATGAATCTGAATGTCAATTGCCGATGTCCGATGACTGAGCTGGCTTCACACGCATGATAAGCCATGATCTTACATTCACTTTTCAGGTTCATAGACATATTGGTGACATTGTTGTTATATTTCTGTCCTACAGGATAGAGTCCCGGGCCCTTTTAAGAAGCGGTAAATTTTTGAGAGTCTGTTTAAATAAGTATATTTATAAGAAACAAGGAAGCTAAAATTGATTAGAACAGGCCGGTTCGAAGTACGTTGCATTATGTTTTTGGGTGTTTTTTATTTTGTGTGTGTATGTGTGTGAAAGTTTAAAACGGTTTAAAAACGTGGGATTTGAAGTCGGGAATAAATACGATGGGAAAGTCACGACACGTTATTTAAGGAGAACGAGCATAACCTGTAGTGACAGGCGTAATTAGGCGAGGCAATTAAAATGTATTCTTTCGCCTGTGTTGATGGAAGTGTGTGGGGGACTAACTATTCCCATACATGTATTTATTAACAATAATTGTCATATTAGTGGCGGCTAGATCAAAGAGCACCGGTTAAGGATGAAGTAGTACACGAAAAACCCTTAATGGAAGCATGACACTCTTTCATCATTTGGTAACATTATTTTTTATCTATGTTATGGCGATTGTTATTAAATGCTATGTAATTAATGGCTACTGAGTGATTTTAGCTTGTTGAAAATCATCATTAAATGTACTGAAACCATTATTTTATTGTTTTTTTTCTTGTTTCTTAAAAATAAAGTTTACATGTCAGATTACATAAAAAGCCTGTCACAGTCCTTTTATTACGACAAGCGCTTATGTTTTTTTCTCTCTTTTTTTGCCTTGTAGATTTTTTTTCTAAAAAGAGTGCCTACATGTTTTTTACCAGGTCACAAACGACCAACCTACAGCAACCAAGGTTGGAAGCCTGTTGAAGAAGGAATAAAAATGCAGAAGGTTTGCTTTTCTTTGTTCACGTTACTTTTAAGCATTGAGAGTCCCCTGTTAAGGTAAAATTCAATAAAATTCACACACAGTATGCCATATACAATCAAGCAGTTGCAAATAATCTCCCTTGTCAGATGAAGTCCGAAGTAGACCAAACTGTAATTTGATTTTAGGTCAGATGATCCTATTGCAGTCCGGCTCAGGGATTGGCTGAAAAAAAGGACAAGGAAAACCGTAAGATTAAACAGGGATCGTAATATAATAAATCCTGGATTAAATAAGACATTACCTGATTGGTAGAAAAGGTTGTGTTTACAAATGAAAATACTCATTTGAAAAATAAAATGCAATGTCTTCTGCACGCGATATATTATATATATATAAAAATATTTTAGGACTGGTTATCATAATAAATAACACTGAAATCGCCATATGAATAGAAAGTGTACACATGCGGTTTAGACCCCTAAATCTCACCTGACTGAGTGGGGTGGTTGTCTCCCTTGCCAAGTTGTAAAAAAAACTGGGTTGGTTAAGCCCATATAAAACAGCATTTTCTGGTGTCTGAGAGACTAATCTGTTCTAAAAGAGCAATTTCATTGGTCAACACTATAGGTGGGTATGATACAGGATCACCTTTTGACTAGATATATAAAGTAAGTCAATGGGAAAAACAATAGGGGTATCTGACCTATAGATAGTCGGAATACCTTTATCGTTGAATCGCAAAGAAATAACACACCACTTGCTTGAACCCAAACAGTAGGACCATGATATCTAGCAGCTGACGAAGCCACCAAACCATATTAAAATTGGTTTCATCTGGAATGAGTCTCTAGACCGGTTCATCTAAGTTGTAAATAGTTTTTTTTCGCAATCGAGAAAAAATAGTTTAGTATTCATAAATAAACAAGTTAAAATTGTAACGGTGTTACCAAAAGGTTATACGGACTAAAAGGGTTACGAAACGGAACGAATCAAACAATCCGTTATTTACTTTTGTTCGCGTATGATTGTAGTTGTTCAAGACTTGATGAATATACATGTATACGCGTGTGTATGTAACCACAAAACTGAGGACATATACATGTACATAAACTGAAAAATGTCTTCGGGCTGTAATATATTGCCAAAAAGTGTTTTAAGTTGATTACAGACAGTAATAGTGTGTTAGGACAAAAAGAAGTAAAATGCAATTAGTTGATAGAATATTCTTGAAATATGAATAGAGAGCTCTTTTCACTGCAAACATTAAGTTATTGAATAAATATGTTCGCTCTGTTGTTTTCGTTTTCAGTGACATAATTAATTCGTCTGCGAGGGAACGTTATGTCTAAATAATGTCGTCTGGGACGAATCATTTGGAACCACTCGGTAATCTCTCTTCAATGAATACAGCGGACCATTACGGGAATATCCGATAGAACCCAAGCAGATGCTGCGTTGTCAAGGTAACAAACCACGTGGTTCATTGTCATAATTAATTTAATGAAAATTTCATGACACTTTGATCACGTGACCTCTACTACTGGAAGATACCCTATTGGTAATGCGAGATACTGTGTATATCTAACGCTGTCATGCTGAATCGCACAGGCCTGCGATTCTGTCGGTGACGTAGAAATATGGCGGAAAAATTCAATACATTTTCATATATTACCGATATTGATTTCTGAGGAGTCCAAAGGCATGTTATACCAATATATCCGTACCGTGTTTTCCATTTGCAAGATTACTAGAATCAGATCATTTCGAGTGATGCCGAGATAGTGTTGTGTTTTTGGTGTAATTTGATTAGTGTGGTGCAATGTGTTTATGGTGACGGGCTTTTGAAAATCGGGCCTTTTATTTCGCGATATTATTGCTCAAATTTAGATATTAGGAAAAATAGCAAGATATCTGTTACACTCAAAGCTCCGTCGGATACTATTTCACTGGAATCGGAAAATTAATACTGGTAATATACATCAAATCTTGATTGGCTACTATTATCTCTGAAATCGATTTATATAATGACCACGATGATTTGTGCTACGGAATTAATTCGTGCGATCTTTATTCAATCTAGACGGTATTTCTCCAAAAGGCGGTCCCGTGATTTGGGCATTGTAGCCTAAAGACATGGGGAAAACTTTTTGGATGCTTTCATGGATTAAACAACCAAATGAAAGGATTAGAAAATGTACTGTTTGAAAATAATGAGAGGAAATATTTCCAACAGTCGTCGTGGCTTGTGACGAAGGAGGGTATCCCGAGATCATGGGCAAGAAAATACAATGTATAGGCCGATATGTGATGGACGGACAGACACTTGGCAAAGGAAATTTTGCCAGAGTCGAACTGGCCACCCATAGCAAAACGGGCTGCAAGGTGGGTCGACTCGATGTTGTGTGTGGTTGTATGGAAGTGTAAAATGTTTTATTGAACATTTAGTTAAATGCCAATTACACGGTGAATCTGTATGATTAATTAATCACACACGCTTTGTATTATTTTTTTACGTTTAAGTCTTGATTATTAAATTATTAATGTGTAAAATAACTCGGACGCTTTATTAATATTGATAAGCCTTTTCTTAGAATGGGTTATATTAGTTTATCGACTTTAGTATTCTTGGTTGACTGAACTAGAAATCATTACTTTGGTTCTTTTATGTTTTAAAATGTTTAAAAGTTTTAGGAAAACCCTTCTTTTTATAAAGGAATAAATAATGCTATTAATTTAAACTTTGATGTTGTGGCGTAGCATATTTTAGCGCACCAGTTTTTATTTATGAACTTTTTCCCTTACATTTTTACTTTGTTTAATTTCAACAGTTTTCCTTTTTTTACATAGAACAGAACAGAACAGAACAGTATATTAGGTCACATTTAAACGCAGAAAGTAAACAAACTCGAGAAAGCTAGAAAATTTATGTACAGACTGTGATCACGGTTGGACTTTATTTTGTTTGTAGTTTTAGTAAATGATTTAAATAGTTCTCTGTTACAGACACAGTAGATTTTGCAATAACTTCATTATATTTTATTGACTTTACATGTTTTAGCCGGGATTGAATCGGCCTGAGAGACCGGTTTTATATTAAAACATAATTAGTAATCATACTTATTTGTGAGTTACCATTAAATATTCCATGTTATGTAATATACATATCTTACTTCTAATATGTTTCAGTATTTAATTTTCTATGTGCATGATAAATCGTACTGTAATGGTGTTGGATGTTTATTTGTTTCTTTCAGATTTGTCTATTTCTTTACAATTATGTAACACGTTCATAACTAAAGAACATACATATATCCTATTTCATATATATTTTTTACGTCTTCTCTAAACTTCTTTGGGAATTGCAACATATAAAACAACGCGCAAAATAGCACAAATACACGTTTTGAAAAAAATGAGGAGTATATAAAAAATCTATTGCCAAACTATTAACATCTGATAATCTAATTACTTAAATTAGATCATAATAATATTTTAATTTTGACACAATCTAAAGAAAGATGATAATAAAATGCCGTGTTTTATCACTGGGACTTAATGAAATGATATAAAATAGTGTTTTAAGCAGTTCATTTTTGAAAAGGTCCGTTCCATCATTGTTGTCGGTAAAAGCCATTTCACTTTCGCGAAAATGTATGAAATTTCAATTTGCCCTCAATGTCACGGGAAGGTAGTATATTCAAATGGTTCTTTTACCGCGTTACCTGCATCATTTTTTGGCCACAATTCGATTTATGGCCATTTGAAGGTAACATAGGAAATATTCTATAATAGCTTGATGAGCTATGAAATTACTTTTTAAGACAGTTGTTTCGAATCAAGTTCAATTCTCCTGATAAGCTTTGGAGAAACATGTAGTAAATGATCACCATACGCAAATTGTCTTGAGTCTTTGGGAAAATGAGAGCATGTACAACAAAGTAATGACCCAGCAGTGTTGCCCTTGAAAAATGGCTTACGTCTTTCTTAATAACCACGTGTCAGATGCTAACATGTTGGCATTTTGTCTTTAAAACCTCACAAATGGAAGTAACATAACCCGTTGCTGTTCTTAAGGAACCGAACTGTTAAGAAACGATAAAGTGGTCCAAAGTTATCGTCTTTACAGGACTTTGTCGTTGAATTCCGTTTCATTCCAGTAATAAAAGTATAAGCAAAAACGTATACCACATAAAGCGAAACTCTGGATATAAGGAACAAATAACTCTGCCCGTGACCTTTTTTCTTTCTTTATTCTATATGAAAATGTTATATTGGTATACCAAACAACGGATATAAGGAACGCATTTAAATGGTCCCAAGGAATTCGTTATAAACGGAGTTTACTTTATATGTAACGAAGTTACTTCATCTTTCTGGCGATCAACATACGCATAATAATGTACGTGAATGCTTTATTTCCATCAGAAATAAAACTGTAATTTCGCTTGAATTGTATTCCAAAGGCTGTGGATCATAAGTTTTTAGTGGCCGATTGCAAAAAATATCAATTTTGACATGTTATATTTCATGCATATCTATGAAAATTTTCACACAACCAGTGAGGGATAGAACCTTCAGACCGTGTTTCCAAAGCAACCTCAAAATAGACTGGCACTGTGTGATAGTTGATTAAACATAAAAACTATCGAAACGGAATAAAGGGTGAAGGAACTGAGGGAAATCGCATTTAAGAACCAATAAATTTAAAGAAACTTGAGTTTTCCGCAGGTACCAATTACTAATATAATGAGGAAAATGGTCTTATACTTGGGTAACATAACTGAAAGAATGGCGTTTTGGCGGGTCGTTTTAATACAGAAGGAATGCACGTAAATAAGCAAAAGATCGTTCAGTCATAAATATTATTGCGCCATACTGATTGACGTATCTAATGCAATAAGGAATTGGCTCAAGGAACTGACAGGAAACTATTGCCTGAACGAAACGACACAACTTTAGCCACCATCGGACGGACTGTCAGAATATCACCGGGACGAACTGCAGGGTGTAGCTTGACACATGTCACAAGAAACCATGCCAAGACAATATTTAGAAATACGACCCCTGGGTTAGGCTTACGCTCCGTAGATCACTATATCTTTTCTTTAGCCAGTATATGGCAGATAATTGTGAAAATGTAGAAGTTAGTCCGTTCATATAGCTTAAGTAGGCGAAAGTGTTAAAACTAGAAACATTTTAGGTTGTCTAGTGCATGTTATGAATTCATTAACTTTCCGTAGTGTTCGGTGTTACTTTCTTAATTCTCTTACAAGAAAAAAAATTGAATGGAATTGTTACATACTTTTTCTCTGTTGACGTTGCAGCCAATATATCGACAAAACAACAGCTAAACATAACAAAACAACTTAATTTAACCATCTTCCTATTAACCATCCTTTATATCAGCCATTCCATCCCAACATATCTGACGTAAAAGCACGCACTATTTTTCCTAGAAAATTTGTCCCAGAAAATTTGCGGACCTGATTCGTAATGGAATTTATTTCTTCAGACATTTATGCTTAAATGCGTGGCAACATATATTTAGTTTGATCTTTAATTTTCATTTATATCTTAATATATAAAACTAATCTGTTAAAAACTTATGCATTATAAATGTGAAACCGGGAATTGCTTCTGAAATATCGAAGTTTATATTTCTTTTAAGAGTATTCTCCCGCCAGAATCCTGTAAATTTATGACAAATTATTATGTTATCTTCACCCGGCGTCTGCAGAATACACATTACTGAAGCTACATAAAGATAAAATACCCATAAAAGGAATTTTCGATCCATTTTCTTTCGTTTTCCTGATTCTGTCTGCGGAGTCGCTTGGAAAGTAAACACATTTTAAAGGTCGTTAGATGAATGTGATTCTACGATTGACCGCACAATTGACCCGTCTGTTTCAATTTCTGTTTAGATTTCGAACAGCTCCGTGGACAGCTCCGATTAGATTTTAAACAATTCCGATTAATAGTCCTATGGCATTATGTAAAAGTAATTTAACATTTCGGTTACTTTGTCAGTCGGTTCTATTTTGATTATAAGGAAAATTGGCACGTGTGTAAAAACAAATTCATGTTTCATTCTTAGCGAGGTTAGAGACCCCGGGACAGCATTTTGTATGCAATAGTCTACAGTACGTGTTTTAGGCATAATAAAATTTGTCTAAAGCCGCCAGTTTAGGCATGCATCGAAAGTGGCAACATAAGTCCGAGGCTTCTGCTAATACACGAGTTTTATTGTAAAAATGACCGTGGGGGGAGGCGGGGTATGTAAGCAATTGCTCGGGCGGAAGGTGTCTGCTCAACCCAGTCATGCCTAATGTTTACTCAAATGTATACATTTTCGAGCATCTGAGCAGACGACACGCTCAGGGTTTTTGGATCATAATTCTGCAAAACACCCCTGTTTAGAGAAACAGACTTAGAAGTCAGGAGATTCCTTTGCAAAAATCTAGGTAGAAATGGGATAATTAAGATGATCACTTAAAGGGATTTTACGGAATTATCAGCAATCACTGTTCAAGGACTTGCAATATTTTAAAACACACAAGCCAGTTGTAAAAACAAAAGGAAACAAACATCCCTGAGTTAAAATCAAAGGGTAGAATGTGAATATGTGTTCGTTTTAACTGCGTACGCTGAAGGAGTGAAACTCCATTTGCGTATTTGCTCAAAATATTTCATGATTGTCCTGTTTCTCCCTATTTTGCCTTCGAGATAAAAAAATAAACCTGAACCCACGATGCATTAAACAGTCCGACTCTTTCCGTTTAATTGATTAACGACTTCGCAGTCAAGAAGAAGCACAATATTTAACGACATAACATTTTTGTTGTATATAATAATCTATCAAAATAACCATTTAGTCAGGAAACAAGACTGCATCCTGTTGATCAACAGAAACAGGACAGATAAGAATTGAGTTGCCTCAAATTATTAACAAGGCGTAAGAGTGTCTATTCGCCTGTTTTGTTAAGCTAGGAATAAAAATCGTTTTGGAAACAAGACAGACTGTATATGTCTGAAAAGAAATCAACATCGGTCTGTTGTTCTGGCACTATCTATCTGCGTTGACTAGAATGACGTCACAACCGGTGGCAAGGCGCAGTCTCTCATCTAAATCATAGCTTCGGAGCTATTTTAAGAGTGGACTTATCAAATAGATCGAGCATTAAATATTTATATTTAACAGATAGTACTCTGGTAAAACACATTGAAGAAATGATGAATGATGGTTTGTTGACAAGGACGATAATAGGAAATAGGTCGAGCAAGGGCAGATTTAGATGTACCACACTCACGTAGAATCTATATAACATCTCCCAAAGCTATGAAATGCTGTTGCACTTACCTGCACACATCTGCAAGAAAAAAAACGTGTATAAAGATAAGGGGGAAAATCCACACACGTTAAGCAGTTTGTTTTCTTATTAGCATATACAACTTGTACCGAATAGCGTACAGGATGCTTTCATTCGTGCATGATGATGTCATAAGCCGAAATTATACAATACAAACATTTTACTTGCATACAGATTTCTTTGCATTCGTAAATAAAACGATGTTTCCTCGTTAAAACAAGAAACAAAAACCAACAAACCTCATAATTAAATTACAATGACAACCAAAGTCTCAACGAAACCACTCTTATCCCGAGTGCATATCCAATTAATTCCACAAGATCTTTCCATATGAAATATAATTAGAAAAAGAGAACGGAACCCTAAATGCGGAATAAAGAGTTCAAGAAAATTATGAATAAATCTCATAGATCGAATTTTACTTTTTTTTAGAAAAAAAAATGGATGCCTTCAGATGCTGATCGGATTATTTTGCATATTTATTCATACGCCGAGTATTGAACGAGGTTGATACAGCGGTGCGTGCACGAGTTACTTTCAAGCAAAAAGTAGTTCTCGTGGATGTCTAAAGCCACGAAAAATTCATGGTACAAGGAAATAAACACTGTACTTGAATACTGTTAAAACGGGCGTTTAAGTTTGAGGAAAATACTACTTGCGGAATTCGAATAGTACATGAGTTAGAGTAGAGATTTGCAAGATGGTGCTGAGAGTGAAACTTGCATTCTGTGCCAAGATAGACAGAGATGGTCGGTATATAGAGCAAGAACGATGACTTGTATTCCAAAGAACGATTACTTGTCTTCCCAAGAAATGTCGGCCAATACAGAGGTCTACAACTTCAGACGTCAACAAAAGCAAAAGAGCCCCCGTCAGAAAGCGCACATTTAATATGTTGTTTGTATATTGAATGCGATACATGTGCCATCAAGGACACACCTTATGTGTGTATTTGCTGTATATCAGCCCTTGTAAGTATGCCAATAGAGCAAAAGATTTTCAAGAAAATTAGCCATTGATTCTGAACCGTGATGCAGGAAAAAAAAGTGCAGCACGTTATTACATGTGTATATCTATTTCTCTATTTCACGGTTGTAAGAACTTAATTGCATGTTTGTATGTTAAACTGGGGAATTCTATACGCATACGTGCTATATTCTGTCAAATATTGTTCGGTATTGAATAACAGTGTTTTTGAATAAGCTCTTTAAAGATGTGCAAGTCAGGAATTCATTATTTGCATAGCCTGTTGCACAACATTTAATTGCTTTTGTTTTCTTTACCATCAACAACAAACCAAACAACATTATGGCAGCCTTCGAAAATGTTATTGTCATACAATATACACATACATAAAAATAGCTGAATAAGGTATCTTTGAATATTTTTTCCTCCATTCCCTTGAAGGTGATCGATATGATTACAGGGAGATCAGGAGTTCATTTAAAACATTAATGATATTGATTGGATGGTCGTATTTTACAGCACGCACTCTAGATGCTTGAAGAGATCGAGTTATCACAGGAAAACCTCAATGATCAGCTACACAGTTGAATCAGTTTAAGTGGTCATTGTAATTAGGCGGATACATTGTCTTGGATTGTCATAATGGCTAAATCACAAGATGGTTTCTTTCTATTCCCTCAGAACAATTGTTATAAACATCCGCTGGTTTCAAACTGCTGCTTTTGTTGTAAACCTTTTGTCGTCTGCTTTTCACGAGCTAGATGGCACAACTGTACCTTTTGTAACAGAAAAGAGCAAGTCATTAAAAACGTCGTTAAATGCCATTCACGGTTAAACAATGTTCAATTAGATTGGAGAATGCATCTTCATGCCTGCTTTATTTTCAAAGGAATAGGTAAAGTGACATCGTTTCTGTGAAACAAAGCATGAAGCTTTAAATATTACAAAGGAGAATGCATCTACGTGTTCTTTGTTTTCACATGAGTAGGTAAAGAGGCATCGTTTCTGCAAAACAAAGTGTTCATTGTCTTTAAATATTTAAGAGCTTAAATATCATTTCATAGAAGAGAATTGAGAACGTACGTAAATAAAGTTCTACTTTCATTCATTAAAACAAGTACAGTGTGTTCCATTGTTTATTAAAGCTTTGATAAAAATATGGGCGAAGAGCTCAGTAATAATCGATTTTCAGCCTTTCAACACTACCAGAGTAAAGATTTAAAAGGTTAGGACATGTGTAACTTAATTTCGAAGTAAAAGAAGTCCATCTTAGTACCACCTACCAATTTCTGATAAAATAAAAATATAAGAACATGTATTCACGCTGGGTATTTTTGCCAACAAATGCATTTACGCAAGGCGGTAACGTTTTCTGCTAGTGCCTGAAATATTAGAAAAAATCTTCATTCGGCTCATACAGATGTATGTGCTCGTTCATCTCACAATAAAGTCATTGAAGTATTGAAAATATTGAAATATTAATAAACAACGAATTGGAAACAACTCATTAACCAGATACCAACCATTGATTTGGAACCACAAGTAATCACCTTTTTCGCATGCTTAATATCATCATAGTTAAATGGAAAAGTTACACATCGGGTTTTGTGTAACTGGAAATTTTTAGTAATCGTTCTATATTGATTTGCACGAGATTAATTAATTGTTTAATATTTTGTCTGCCTGGATATCGATGTTGTTTTTTTCTCTCACTCTTTCCATCGTGCAAACGCACATCAATATTATAAAGAACATTTCAATGCGGTTAATTACTTTAATTTACAGAGCCAGACATGAAATAAAAATGAGTACACATGTATATCAACATTCGTGCAAGGCACGTGATTAAAATAAGAACGTTTGTTATGATAGAAACTATGTAGCATTGTTAGAAACCCCAACACTTCGATACTCCACAAAAACATATCAAAAAGAAAAAAGCATGACGTCTAAAAACTTTGCACGAAATACACGTAGAAAAGTTTCAAACACACATGCATACTAAATGTATACACGACTTTAGAGATAACATTTTACCTGGATGAAAAAATGAGCTATAGAAGGTAAGCAAGACTTAATTTTTTGCTAAGATTGATTTAGTTAATAATGTATTTCATTATTTGAATATTTTATTCAACTTGTTTTTAAAATAGCTTTTAAGCCGCATCCAAACCCAATCATAAAATCATGGCGGAAAGCGCAACAACAAATTAAAGCTCGAATTTCAGGAATGGATATAAAAAGTAAAATATCGTAAAGTTTTAACGCCAAAAGTGAAAAAAAAGAAATGCAGGATCTTATGTATAGGATTACACGTGATCAAGGCCAACCAACGCGTTCTCTTGAAACTTAAATTGGGAAGATTTTGATTTTGATTTGAGATTAATTTTATAAAGGTCCGTTCTGAGAGCAAATGTATTAGCTTTTACTTCGTGGATGAGACTCCGGTATGTCTCCTATCATGCATAATTATACTACGAAATGTGCTTTTTCTGAGTCCAAAAAAGAAAAATTTACCAGACTGCAATTTCCAATCAGTTTTATCCAAAACGTGAATTTGATTGGTTGCCAAAAGGCAGTTTAATTGCGGTGACCAATGAAATCTGTTTGTGCGATTGACCTGGTCCTTGCGCAATTGGAAAAAAATCGATATTACAACATAATATACAAACTGCCACAGATAAATTCAAAGAACGGAACGCAGGTTTTCAAACCCAAATCCAAAACAACGTGTAGCCTTCCTGACGAACCCAAGGAAATATGAATCAGAAGAGAGGAGACCTTTCAGGACAGTTCTTAATATTACCTGCAGACGGAAAGGCAACGAACACTCGTTTAAAAGAATTATTAAGGG
>JAUMHA010290250.1:0-14788 GCA_032359765.1 Saxidomus gigantea | reverse complement strand
CTAGCTGGCGGCTCACCAACCGGCCATATCAGAACGGACCCCTGCTGGGATTCGAACCTTTGACCTCCCGCTCCCAAGGCGGATGCCTAAACCACTAGACCAAGGGAGACGGTATATGGGTTACTAGCAAGTTTATCCTTAGATGGGTGGGAAAAACTGGAAAAAAACGGTCTGAATAAAAACTGTAAATACAATCTGCAATTTATTTTCCTTCTTTCTTAAACAAAACATTTAATTTTGTTAAAACTTTTCAACTGCCACACAATTCTCTCATGTGAGACTTATTTTTCTGCAAATAAGATATGTTCAAGATATCAAACCTTGCTATTTATGCCAGATTTTGTTTTGTATTTGCGCTTTTTGGGTCCACTACCCTCGGTCGAGGTTTATAATCGGTACGACCCGAAACATGTAAACTATTGAAGTAATTGCTTTACAAAAACATTTTCTCTGTTGGATAATAAACTAAACAAGAAATAAGCAATGCACCATCTATCTCTACATGTCAATACAATTTATGGTCTGTTTATTCAAAAGACACCTAATCAGACAGCCTTACTGATAAGGGGTTATAAAACAATAAAGGGATTTGGGGGTGACGTTTGGGGAGGAGTGCGCGGAGTCACATATGAAGAAGGTTTTAATTGTTTTAAGCGTGTGGGTATTTCTCTTGTTTATCAGCGGATCAAGTATAGTTATGTTATATAATCTAGTTACTTTTGATTAGATGACTTTGTATTGATAGAGCAGACTCAAAGTCTGAGAAAAGTATTTAGAATTCTTGCTACGTATTTTTATTGAATGACTTTCTTGTTTAGACCATTGGCATATAAACTTTTTCCTTTGTATAATTTCTTACTCATAGTGAACGGAAAAGCTGTCATGAACATTGATTTTACTTACTGATAGTTTTTATGAGATTCATAAAATTCGTTCTATTGGCAAACCAGTGGACTTTAATTTCCCATGATTAAACAGTATTCCCTTGAAGACTCTCATTATTTTTTAAATATATACTTGAAATATTCGGTACTAATTCTTCGCTTCGCCCGTTAGGTTCCCAAAACACGTCAAACGATATTATTACGTTAATATCACTTAACATCTGAATCGGAAAAAGGCTTCCGGACAAATATAATGTTTGTAATTATTTTCGACAGATCTGCACAGATATACTATAAAGTCAAATATTCTTTGTTGTGTCTGTACAAACGTCTTCAAAAAATAGCGCATCAAACGATACTGCTTGCAATTTAACATATGCTCCCCAAGTATTTAATTTATCTTCTTGAATCAAAGCGAACTTGTTTACAATTGTGAGCCGGAATATGTCTTCGAGCAATACATTCATCCATGTAAAATTATAAACGAATATTTTATGGCATTGTTATTGGTGTTGCTAAAAACCCTACATCAGCTGCATCAAATACCACAGTCATATAGTTCTTTGATCTTTAATGAAAGAACTTATTTTATACCTCAACAGTCTGCAAGTCTTCTAGAAACGTGTGAATGCGTTCATTTGTTTTGCCCTATTGTTGCTCAAGCATCTTTTCAATACATGTAGCTACTTAATGCAAAAGTTGCTGAAATTCCACTTGATTTTGAATAATAGTCATAATTGTTCATTTCAAATTTAAGCTGGTTCTTTGCAAATATACGTTTATGGACATACAGGATTGCTTGCCTGTGTACTTTGTTGAATGTGGGAAGAAAATAGTTGTGTAACACAAGTTTTTCTATGAGGTTTCATGATTTGTACGTTGTGCATTTCTCGGCAAACCTAAAGAAGGCGGTTTCTTTTTTGTAAACATGGTTTCTATATAAATACATCTAAATATCACTTGGCTTTAGCAGCTTAAGTTCAAAACAAAGACGAGAGCGAAATGAACAAAATTATAACGATTTACAAAAGCTATTATAACGTCTAAGTACAAATTCAGATGAATGAAACATTAAGTTTTTTGCCCAAACCATAAATATCATAGCTGTAGATTCATGTATTGACCTTGTTCAAGTCTCTCGCACCTATTGCTTGATGTAAAACATGCCGTGGAATGCACAATATACAACAAGCCTTGCACTTATACAGCCCTGGGGGTAAAACTAACGTTTTTCATTTATTCCATGAGAAAACGTGAAACTATTTAGTTGAAATGCATACCAGTGTATGATTAGTGTTTTCTTGAACACAACTCTGCATTCTTAACGAAAATAAATGAGATTTGAATGTAATGCACACCTTACAGTATCATTTTATAACTTTAAACTGAATGCATTTATCATAAGGCCAGCACAGCTGTATTTTGTACTTCTATATTTAGTTGCAAGATAACATTGACTCATCAAATCAAAGATTATAACGAAAAAACATGATATTTGACCAAATTATAGACAATTATTTTTAATAATGATAAATGAAGCATGCATGTGGCTTGAAATATTTCGAACACCTCACTCCGAGACACGTTTGCGAAATTTCTTAATACTGGAGACACGTACTTATAATATCGGATTATAAACTAATAATACATAATACTTAAAGAAGAAATATACACACGATGTTTCCATTTAAAAACAATCGCATTTTTGTTCGCTAGATACGTACACACAATGTATTGTTGTATTTTAATATTAAAACTATACGTTGCGGTAAAGAGATCAAGCGATTTTTACAATAGTCTTGAAATTTAAAAACCGTGCTTAAAATCAAGCAGCAAAACGATTAAAAAGAAATTAAAATTCAATTTCTATAAAACAACAAAGTGGGTCTCATTAAAACAATAAGAATGTTTTTACATTTGTTTACAATAGCGCATGGTTTGTATGAGTCATATATATAAAGCTAGACATCTATACCATAAACGTTATTAAACATAGTTGTTGTAATCAATCGTTTCGTATGATATACAACTTTTTTTTTTTTCTTTTCCGTCCTTCTGTCAACTGCTAAGTATTGTATACATTCATTACCGAGGCAATTGGAGACGCGTGTGGTTTCCAGTGATCAGTGAAATGTCAGTAACTTTGTGCGAGGTATCACTATGGAGGTATTTCCTCGTTAATTATGCTATATATAAGGAACGTCACAGGTGAGAGTTTGTCATTTTAGTTGATTTTTAACGAAGGACATCACTTAAAATAGAGTTGTCATAAAATTGGAAGCAGGGATTTTAATTTACAGAAAAAAACAGTAAATTATTGACCCTCGCAAGGTTATATGCATTCTGCTTGGAGTAAAATTAACCTTTGTTCTTTCATTTTGTTTCGTGTTTATTGTACTTTGAAACATGTAGATCACAGAGTGCGAGTGTAACATAATTATTAGCGTGATGATATGTCCAAATATTTGATAATATATATCATAAATGTATGGACATTATTTCACGCTTCAAGTCACATGTTCATATATACATTGTATTGACCATTGTATTATAAAGTCCTCAAATAAGACATAATAAAAATGTGAAATATCTCAGTATCTGCATGTACGTAAACAGGGTTCGTATTGAAAAGCCTTTTTATGTTTGAAATTTATAGTTTACTAGGGATATAAAGGAATCGTGCTTCAAAAGTTTTGCTGCATATCGATGTTCGTGACTAAACACATGTAGCGTCTAGTCATAGACTTTCTGCCACACCGACAGACGTGTATCTATTATTCAAGAAGATAAATATGTCGCAGATTGGATGTGATTGTGTAACTATGAACATGTTGAAGGTTAGAAACAAAATTTGACCGTACTTTCTTGCATTAGTGTTTGACCCCATTCGCACACCAATTGAATCGCTCAGATTTTCAAATAAACGTCTTTCTTTTTTATTTAAAGTAACTACTGAAATCACTTAATTAATTATTAAGATTTCTTTAGCACTTTAGCTCCGCTCACAATACATGCTGATGGCTTTGCAAACGGTCAAATGAGGTTAACCACTAAGTAAGTTAGAGTTTATAAAGTATCGCTACCGCTCGCTCCCTTAGGGTTGCTTAATTGTTAAAATTTGACTTGATAAACACTAACTTATACGTAGAGCGCATTAAGTTTCGTTCGAGTATGCAGTAAAACTGTTGCCGTATGCATAATGTAAATAAGTATTTCAACTTAATAGCTTAATGATGAGCCAACGGATATGTGACTGTGGAGAGTCCCTAAATAATGATACCTTTCCGAATCCCATATACATATATGACTTTTCACGCAGTGATACACCTAATTCATAATGCTAAAATACAATGTGAGCTCCATAAAGAAATAACTGTTTAATGTGTCAGAGTGAATGTGGTTAATGAGATACTTTTTGGGATGAAATATTGTCATTTAGTGTTTGTATTGTCACTATTAGTGCTTATAAACAATTTCAGTGTTTATAAACACTTCAGTTGTGGTATGTTTTCGTCGTATTCTTATATTTCTTAAATTGGAATCGGTAATGGCAGAATTGTGAGAAACAAGATGTAAACATGTTGCGTACCTACTTATACATCAAGGTACATTCCAGTTATAGCAACGCACCGTCTTTTAAAGCGATATTATGTTATTAAGGTGATTTTGTGTTTCTGCACGGATGTATTACAATTTTTATTTACTGAAATAGCTAATACATAAATTGATTAGTGTTACCAACATGCAATGCATAAAAAGTAGCATAATTTATTCAGCACATTTGTTTACATTTCAAGCATCAACTTATATTTAAACAGAACATATAAATCATCAAGAATCAGCAGAAATATTTTGCTAATATGTTTTACATGAGCCGTAGAATTATAAGATGCCTATCTGCAAGACCGAGCAAATGAACATGCTGAGAGCGGATCTACATATTATCCACCTAGCAAGTACCTCCTGGTATACCCATTAATTTCCGGTGTAAATATCATTAATTTCCGGTGTAAATACTGGAAATAGACACGAGTTACAAAATGTCCCTGCTGTGTTTATTTTCGACATAGGTTCTGATATTACAGTCAAAGGGCACCGACTCTGATACTATCATTTAGATCGTAATAAAAGATTCTTTCTGGCCTAGATATTTGTATACAGATAATTTTCATATTTTGAGTAAGTTACGATATAAGCCACAATTTTGACGTCAGTCTCTGGAATGTTTTGTTTTATATTCTGCAAAAGCAGGACAAAAGGACAAGCAAGAGTAAACGGGTACACCAGTCTATTGGACAGGCACTGTTGATACATGGTTAAACCGTAACTAGGGTTCTGTGGTGGTGATTATACTGCAACTTGATCGCTCACTTTTCGAACTGATAGATAGGGTCATGTATTTATGATATGTCCCTTTCGTCCAATCGGGTGCCGGGAACGTCGTGTCGTAAATAAGTACCTAGTATATTGCATAGTATCAACAATTTAAAAAAAAATGGTTACTATAAATAATTGTAGCCCTGAATTTCCTGACTTATTCTGGAACTATACCATGTTATAAAAAGGGTTAGATATTCTTTATATCGTATAGCACTCGTGGCATTGACCCCTCGCACTAGACCATGTAGTAACATAAACGAAGATCTAACTTATACGTACACATATGAAATATTACACTTAACGTTAGTAGTAGGAAACTCAATAAAGAAAATTAACTTATGCAAATAAATTAATAATCTATCTAAATGCTGGCATTAATGGGATTGCATACAATTACATTAATAGATAGGATACTTAATTAATTATTTGTTAATTATAAATGTTTACCATGATGTTAGAAAAGTTTTATACAACTGCTTAGGCTGGTGCGAACTCAACCTTTTTGCCAATATTTGGTGCTCACTTAAACCTTTATACCATAGATCAGAAATCTTGCCAGTCGCTAAATGCGTTCTTTTATGTCAAACTGTCAAAGAATGAAACAATAAACTATTCAAACGATATGCAGTTGCAATCCTAAGGCATTGAACAAAATGCCAAGACAAAATATGCATAAGTTTCATCCATTTACAGCCATAACGCAAAACTAGATTTACATTTATTGCATTTGCAAATGCAGTCACATACAAATTGTGTTTTATCAAACTATAAATTCACACATGTGTGTCCCGCCACAGCCTGTAATTCATTAGATAAAGACTATTAGCCCCCGGTCAGTGCGGGTATTTCACGTGATCAAACAGGAGCAGTTCACTGAAGTCACTGTTTTTATTAGCTTATTCTAATGCACCCGAGTTTCGTAACTGCATTTATTTGTCTTTGTGTCTGATGGTTCACTCACAAATATTATAAATCAATTAATGTACGTCATCAATTAGGTTCACAACGCCACCAATGGGGAAATTATCTTCTAATGGTATGGATGCACTTTCTGTGGTGTGTTACAGAAATATTTTATGTTCATGGGTTTCTTTCAAGAAATGGCAAGACAGTTTAGAACATTTTGTCCCTTCTTGATTACAGGGTTAATGAACTGTTTCGAACACCGCTATAGGGTTTAAGCACTTTTTCGAACAAAGCTTATTGGCAGATAGGAAAACATACAGTTACGCAAGAGAGGTTACTAGGAAATTCAGTTACGTCATGCAAGAAACCCATTTGGAGACTCTTTCGTTTTGTAACTTGCTGACTAAAGTGCAGTCAATTGTTTTATGAATATAATGTAGACCTCCCCAGTATACACATTTTACAGATTAATTTCTTACTTTCAAGTCTAAAGCGCTAATAGAGTTTCTGTTTATAAAATGGTATGATATATATCATTAGCAGTATTCAACTCGGCAAGTATGTTGAGGGTCCAAAATAATAGTTGTAACATAGTGGATACTTTTCGTTCCATATTGAATTCAGCGTTATAGTAAAAGTATTGACTATTCTTACCATAAAAAGTGTAGATTTGATACTCAGACGAATCTGTCTGCAAGATGGAAAAGATAGCTGTCTGAAAGCTTGCATTAATTTGGTCTTATGGCATCGCAGGATCTTCTTAATGAGTTTCAAGGGACCGTGGTTACTAGCGCTCCCGGCTTTATTCGCTTACATGTCAAGGGACATGAAAAAGTGGTGTTACAATAGGGGTAAAACATATCCAGCGGATTCTCCGCGTTCTTGTTACAAACAAAAAATGGAAGTGGAACTTTGCCTCAGTTGAAAAAAATGTAGCTTAAAATACCTGAGATTATAAACAATGACAAGTTTTGAAAACAGTTATGTTTTTTGTTAGAATAAACATATTCATGATTTATACCTTAACTGATTAGGACTTATAGTTCTACATTCATATTATATTTCATTATTATTCAATATTCTTCATTAATGATTATGTACATTAGACATCGGGTCGATCAATAACATTAGACCTCATACAAACTTGCGTATAGTTCTGCTGAAATGCCTGAGTCCTCATGAAAATGTTCTGTCAAGATTTGGTCTTCATATCTTTTGTGTCAAATAGTCCGTCTGTTTTGCAATGTTGAAATGTTGAAACGCTTAAAGATTTATTATTTACACAATTACAACCAGTGATGTCAAACAATTGCTGCTTGTAAATAAACTGCTGACATACCCGGCTATTTATAGAATTATGGTTACATGACTTACTGCTTGAATATTATTGATTTCAAAGATTGTTCCTTGTATATTTATTATTTGCATAGAATGCAGTACATAATTGTGTTAAATACAAACCTTGCTGTTAACAGATTTGATGCTCACACAACTTGCTGCTTGCAGATTTGCCATTAACACAACTTGCTTTTTGAACATGTATTGTTCATTTGACTTATTGTTTGTAGATTTATTATATACCTAGCATTTCGATGAAGAGTTATTGTTTATACATACGTCGTGCTGCTTCTTGGTTTGCTGGTTATACACCTTGCTTGTTTTAAATTTCTGTTGTATATATAGATTCACTGCTCACACAACTTGCTGCTTGCAGATTTGTCATTAACATAACTTGCTATTTTAAATGTATTTTTCACACAACTTGTTGCATGTTTGTGAAAAAGCGCTGTCATAAATGCTCTTAAAAGTTAGGTTATAAATTATATATCTGTTCCTGCTATATCCCATATTCTGTGGGTGTTTTTATATTGTGTTTAGACCTTTCGCGTCTCTTTTAGTGTCTGATATGTGTTGTTTTCTCGGTGGGGGTGGGGCGAGGTGGGGGTGTCGAGAATATAAAAGCTTTCATATGTATAGAATACGTAGATGAAGAGTTTGAGACATCCCAGTTTTTTCTGAATCGTCCCATCCTGAAATTTACAACATGTCAAAACGAGACATTAAAAGATATAGTGAAGACAAATGAACGTGCTTCGGCATGATAGCATTGTAAATATTTTATTAATGACAACATTTCACACCTGACTACAACAAAAATGCATTAAAAGTCTGGGTGGTAGTAATGAATGATACAGCCATCGTTTTTTAGCATTAAATTGTTGTCATAAATTGTCCCGAAATGGATACCACACTTTTATGTGTGGTGCAGGGGATAGTAAGCCGAAAGGAAATCTTGTTCAAATTGATTTTTCAATATTTGCAGTTGGCCTTTTTTGCCTTACGTTGTTGCGCTTAAGGAAAAAAAATCAGTTTTTTTATAACTATTTATGATTGTTGAGTATCTTTATTTTTGTGACTGTTTGATGTATATATTAAACCATGATCCTATGTCACACTCATCTGATAGCGATGTATATATTAAACCATGATCCTATGTCATACTCATCTGATAGCATAGTCTATTAATAATTGGTCATGTTGTACATATATACTTAATTGTATATGCAATGGGTCGTACATAACGGCGTCTGGTGTAATAAGTAGGGAGTCGCCAATTATCATCAAAAATGAAATAACTTACCTTCAAATCGAATTAGAATAAATTAGTTTAAAAAGATATCATTAAATGTGCGTTTGTTCACATCGGCGTGTTTCATATTTTTTAATATACTTTCATATTTCCCCGTTCAGTTTGCCTTCGAGTTCGTTCAGTATTCAAAGGGGTACGTTGGTAAAGTTGAGCGGTCATAAGAATCAGCTGTTAAAGACACAAACATCGTCTTTAAAGCAGTTTATATGTGGAAATTTGTCAGTTTTTACATTTACAAAAACTACGGTACATTTTTGTATACAACTCACAATGTTCCCGCAAAATCAGCTCCTTCCAAGTATTATTAATTAACAAATACTAGTGAACGTTATATACGTTCTTGTAGTTCTTGTCCATGCCTGTTCGAAATATTTTTAAATTTCCGATCTTTCAGTAACATATCTCGACAAATCGGAGGTCAATTGAATTTACTCCTTGCTAGTAAAAGACATAAACTTATGTAATGAACTGTAAGAAGTCAAACGAAAGTCCATTACTTGCATTGCATATATCACAATTAGTCTGGGAGAAGTAGTAGAGGGGCGGTAAGTGTGTAGATAAAGTTTTCTTGTTTAGCTTTTCAGTCGCGTTAGGTCAATTGTGATAATATGATCAATTTCTAGTTTTCAGTCAGGACCCGAAATTGCAGGTCAGAGCATTATTTTGGCATAAACTTGGGTCTCAATAAAGCATTCGCTCCAATTGACCTGTTGCCATCATAATTTTCCCGAAAACAATACCGAATGCCTTCTCATCTGTTAACGTATTACACCTGACTTATTAAAGGGACAAACCCTATAACTGAACTAAATAACCTCCAAATCATAAATAATGAATCATTGGAAGTTTTATAACTCCAGTCATTATCGATAAAATCAGCGGTTTAAAATATGCTGCAGTATCGTAAACCATTCAACAATCTATGTAGAGTTGTTGTTGTACAATTAATCGGTGGATGAGATTTATTACAGAAAGCCTCTATATTGATTAATTGGGGTAAAATAAGGCATTTTTCGATATAGGTTCTTCTTTGAAATTGTATTTATTCATCATTTTACGTTCATTCAACACATAATCTATGTTTCGAGAATATAATCTGCTAGATGTAGGGAGTGCCCCTTTAATAGATACATAATAAGACTTGAATATTTGAATAGTTCAGAGGTCTTGGCCAGTAGGCTGGTTCTAGGCTTGTCTTCAGTATTATAACCAAAAGTGCTTAAAAAGTGTACGAATAGACACCAAACAGAAACTGTAATCACACTCAGACGCTATGAATCAAGAATGCACTAAACAGACATAGAATCGACGTGCAATCAGAGCAAGGTATTGCTTAAGGCATATGAAACACAAGTATGTGTTTTAATATATTAACACATGATGTTTCTTACGTAATTAGTGAATTAACATGCTTCCAGCGTATTAACAGCACATAATTTCACTAGTAAAAGTTCTTAATATCATAGCTTACGGGCGAAGTCGGCGACGTCTAAAACAACTTGAAATAGTTCACAGAATACTATGGAAGGGGATACTCGCCAACAGTTTGAAATGTAAAAGTCAGTTGAAAATATGTTAAAGTTCTGAAATACAATTTAAACATTACAAAGTTTACATAAGCATGTTGATATGTTCAGCTTGTTCTGCTGAAACGTGCCACTCTTATGAATATGTATTGTCGAAACAGTTTTATCATAAAATTATTGAAATGTAAAAAAGCAAATTTGTATATTGCTGTAGATCTATGAAGATCAGAGCGGAATGCCCTGTGATTGAGTCCTGGTCGAGCCACGAGTTTTCACCACCTGTTACAAATGGCGCCTAATGTAAAGGACATATGGTATGATAAGATATGGCTACTGCTTAGGCATCTCAAGAATGCTTTGACAATATTCTGTATGAAGGAGTTTATGTAGCCGGGTACAGATATATAGTGATAAAATGATAGGCTATATTGCTTGGTAGCCACCATTTTTTCGTCAACCTGTTACATAAGTTTTATTTGATGTTTTCAAAATGTTAAACGTTAAATGTATCATTGCAACTTGTAATCTATGAACATGATGTCGAATTGAGATTTGTCTTACGTTTTTTTCTCTCTCAAACTACACTTGGATCTAAATGAGATACTAAATATTTGTACAAACTAATTTAAACAAGGAAAAAGGTAAATTGTAAATGTACAATACGAAACATTTCATAGATCTACACGCAACAATATACAAATCAGCTATTTTACATTTCGATAACTTTATAATCAAATTTTTTATTTCGACAACATAGATTTATAAGAATGACAGGTGTAAGCAGAACGAGTTGAACTCTTACACATCAGCATTTTCATGTTTGCAATGTTTGATTTGTATTTCAGAATTTTAGAGTTTTATTTTCATATGTTTTCGACTGACTTTAACATTTCGTCATTTGAAATTCAACAATAATGTCGGCGAGGACCCCATCCATAGTAAACATGAACATTTAAAAACGTCGTAGGCAGTTTAGTGATTTAAGAAATCTAAAGAAGAGATCTAGTATGTTATCAATGTATAAATTTCTGCAACAGTGTATAAACAATACTTTAAACAAAGTTCTTTACTACCTTTATTGACATGTAGTATGCACAAATACCGCTCAAAAAACGTTTTAGATTACATGTACTGTAAGGAACAGCAGATATGAACATAATAATTATGTACTGTATTTCAACAGAGAGACACGGAGCTCGATATTTTCAGTATCTGCATCGTGCAAATAAATATCGTTTGTGGGTATTTCTCCATTGTGCTTTGGACAAAAAAGTTATAAGTTAAACGGAAAAAAATGATGTCACTAGCGGGATTTCGAACCTTGAGCCTTGAGGCTTATATCGCTGACCGACATACTAGGTGCCTTACAACATGCAAAATCAAACACAATAAATGGTATAGCATTTATACAATGCACATCAGTACAATAATGATACACAAAATGTTACGAACATGAGCAAGTATGCATGAGCTGATTATTACATCTCCTTAGTTATTATTAGCTTTTTCGCATTTTGAGTCCAAAATACTCACACCGAGATATTGGAATACTAAACATTAAGATATGTCTTAGTAAGATGGTACTTAATGTTACAACTTCTCAGAAAGCATGCATGCCTAGCAGCCGCCTTACAATTCGCATAATGGCGGATGGATTTGAAGGGGTTTATTTTCCATTTTAATGCTAATAAACTCCTATTTCTTTGTATCTTTTCGTGATGGTCTCGTGTCATTTCATAGCTGACATAACACTACATTAGAATTTATTAAGAAACATTACGTCACAGACCGCTATCTGCATTTTCAGAATGTATCGACATGTCAGTCCTATTTGAAATATATGTCTGATATAGAATGTGAGCTCTACTTTTATGTATTGACATTTGTCTGCACGGGGGATAAGTTTTAAGTACAAATGTATGATAAAATGGACAAATTAAACTAAGAAATGAGGAAAGGAACATTAAGGAACTTTGCATCTTGAATACTGTCAACATTTTACACAAAGCAGATTATTTTCAGTAATGGTGTATCTCGAAGCCGTTTTAATCTTTTTGTCATGAACTATTTATATAAAAGAAGTACATTTACATTTGACAGTCTCTGCAATTTAAGTGGTTTTTTATTATCATTTACTTTGATTGATGAAATTAATTCCGGAAATTTTCACTTTACAAGGTCATGGCATTTCCCACTTTTGATCGACGTTCTAAGATAACATACTAGACACGAATGACATGCGTATAAAAAAATTAATACGCCGGCTAATGTTGCTTTTAACCGGTAAAGAGATCTTTTTGTCCTGTCGGACAATCAATTAGAACAGAATTCGTGTAATTCTCTTTCACAAAATCGTGTCTATGTCTGTTGCGAACGGGCTATGAAACAGAATATTCTGACAGCTGAGACGGCCAGACAATCAAGTAAAGGATCAGAATTATTGCAGACCCTGGATGAATATATAAATATAAAAGTCGTGCGTAAAAGATTTCGATACATTTTCAGTATACATTTTCCTCATATCTTTATATATGGAAATAATATACTGCAAATGCTATCAAAGCCCTAAAATGTCAGACGTTAAATCAGAATGCAATATGCTTTTGAAATTTGTTAATGGCAAATTTAGACAACATATTTCAAAATCTCTTGCTGTTCAAGAAAATCTGAAATCTGGTGTGTTTTAATTGAAATCTATTAGTATATTATGTATTAAGAGAAGTTTTTCTGTAAACAAAACGCCATCAAAAACTATTGATATTATCAAAGGAATAACTCAAAAAGACTGTGTGACGTAGACCTAACAACCATAAATACATACAGAGGGACAAATAAGGACGTTTACGGTACAAAAATTGTAGTGTTATTGTAGCGTGAGTGCAAGAGATGATCGTAACAAACAGACGAGTAAGTGTTTGCTGCCAAAACATACTCAATATCAGTAACATTTTCGGCAGAGATTTCTAGCAAATCGACATCACGTTTGGAAAAATGTATTTGCAGTATACTATTTCGATTCATTTTGTTGATGGCTCTCTAACTGTTGTTGATGGCCATTTATCAGAATGTGACGTCATAAATGACGACAGACAGAAAGCGATAATTCGTATATTTCTTGTTCTTCACATGCCAGTTTAAAAATATTTATATAAAAAAATAAACTGCATGATAGGCAAACTGTTTGGAAAGAATGCAGATTGTAAAAACATATAGTTAAGATTCCATCAAACCAGATATAAAAAAGGCAATTTCAAGGTTAATTCGGTGATCATAAAAAGCTGACATGGGTCATAAAACCTACGAGGCGATAATCCTTGATCTCATATATGATAACTGCATGATCGTAACTCATATTGGGGAGATAGTAAACCTTAAACGTTTTCAGGTTTTATTTTGGAAATGAATAAGTATACAAAGAACGTAGAAACAAAAGTTTTTTGTAACATATATATAATTAAAATAAAGTTTCTTATAATTCATTCTTGTGTAACATTTGCTATCGTTGTAGAAAACCAAACAAAGGTCATCAAAAGTCTTTGTTCTACAAGTAAGCGAAATGGCGAATGCACAAAGATCATATTCATTGTATCGGAATTTGTATTTCTCTTTAACATTAAGTTGCCCTTTTAAGATAATCAGCTGTTCGCACTAAACACAACTTTTATACAACGGAACATCAATATAAGCTTCAGACGGCCTCTGATCTGCAGTTTATTCCCTGTATTTTTCTCTACTTGATTGAATGCTTTTTTGCAAATGAACGTTTCTAACGGCGGCCTTTCTCGCAAGAGTCATTATGTGTCTTTTACTTATGCAAATGCAGTGTTATGCAAATATTTATTTTGCTTTTCTTGTATCAGATAAATTCCTTGTTTCAGATGTTTTATATTACTTTGGAATCTCGTAGATGTTTTTATATTCGTATCATTAGCGCAGTTCTAAGTTGGTTGTTACACTTTGTTCTCAACAGGACGCTTGCTTTAGTTCAAGTAGTTATACGTACATTAGATTAACTTTTTTGTCATGATTTCACTGGGTTCTGCCATGATTTCGTTATGTTTTATCATAGCTTAAATGTGATATTATGGTTTTAATAATTGACAGTAGTCTTCGAGGATTTAAAGGGTAAACTTGTGTACAGTATATAGGTTAATCCTAGTAATTCCGAATCGTACTGACAACTGCTTTACAATTAGTACGGGGCAAATAGACGCGAGCCCGATTGTGTAGTTGTCGTGATTCGAACCAACAGCCTCCAGGTAAGGACTCCTAGTCTTCGGCCCTACACAATCTTTACTTTAGTCTACATGTATTTCAACTTGAACATAACCTTAAACTGCTGAAATGCACATTGATGAATGTTTTATAAGCATTGCCATGTATACATACATGTACTGAAATCCATGATTTAACACTTATTAACCTGTAGATAACACTTCTAT
>JAUMHA010290139.1:0-14789 GCA_032359765.1 Saxidomus gigantea | reverse complement strand
GCACAGAGACCCATTCAGGGTTGAGTATACTTTTCACTGAATGGATCTGCTGAGTCTTAGGCCCTCGGCTCGTTACAGATAAATGAAATTTGCTGTTGTCAAATTGTTTATTCAGGCATTGTGACTGTGTCTATTGGATCAAAGAGCATGTGATATCAGTCACTGTCATTTCCGTTTGTCTCGTAACAATCACATGGAGACGAACAATAAACATTTCACTATATACGTTTGCATGTGTGATAAATCTTTGACGAAATAGAACTTTAACAACAGTTCTATAGTTTGTTTGTTCAATGAAAATTACTGAGAAAGTTGCACGTATGCTATGCGGTTTTGTGCCCTATTTAAAGAACCTGGTCGTAAAGTCAATGCATCTATTAGATACAATACGTTACCTGATGAAACAAGTCTTTCACTGAACAGGAAGGTTTTCCTGAAGGCAACATAGAATTTGAGTTGCCCTTTTTTTAAGTGTTTGATGAACGAATGAGGCGGACATGGTAGTACCAAACGTTTGGACTAACGTATATGCTGGAGGCACGGAAACTATTTAAATTTTTGTCTGCTGAAAGGTGTGTAACCGTACACTAGATTACTGGTATACTGCTACATACCCTTGCAAATAAAAGGGGCGGAAATATGTCTTAAACTGTGACCATGTGTAATGCCTAAGGTATATCCAGATAGAAATAGATTATATACACAAAACTGTTTATTTGTTTAAATAAACTGACTAGCTACTTCTCGGTCAACAGTGTCATCCCCGTATCTAAAAGTACACAAATCCCGACATACATCACTATAATACTGCAGTTACTGTATCACTTATTATGATATGTCTGGCTGTATTATATATGAATAATTATTAGAAGTGTTTTATATAGGTACACGTTCTGATTGTTCTAAATTAAATGATGAAAATGTAAATGGAATTGTTTTACAATTTATGTCCCAAATAATTATAATGCCTTTCATAAAAGCGGAACTATATTTGCACTTATCTTAATATAATGATATCTTCTTTAATGTTATCTTTCTCGTGATGTCAGCTGCCTTTAGAAAATGCTTTATTTCAACAAATTCGAGCAACTTTCCATTTCGTTTATTCAAATGAGATTTATCGGAAGTAGAAACAGTCGTTAATTGTGTAACTATCTGTGTAAAGTCATGCCGGAGTTTTGCAATGTGCTTATGCAAAAAAAAAACCTTTCCTCATATTTTCAAATATCTTTCCCTTTCTTTTGGACATTCTATAGACCTCTTAAACACGTAGTAGTGGATTTAACATTTATAAGTGATTTGAACCAAGAAAACTTGATCGACAGATTACCTAGCATACATAGATGACACATGCTATTCAAATTCACTGTAACACTTCTTCTTGAAGTGTGATTTCTATATGCCATTCAAAAAGTCCACTGGTATACCCACCTGAATGCCATTGATTTAAACATCTGTCAGAATTTCTTGTTTTATGGTGATGGTTGATGTATCTTGGTACTAGCTTTGTAATCGTACCTTTTTTAGTCCTGGCCACATTCAAATATAATGGCGACCAGGAACGTAGATTCTACGTTCCTGTGGCGACGCACAATTAATTTATATACAATAACGGTTCGTACCGCATATATTCTTCGCCCGAGGGTGTTAGACCTAATAAGCAAACAAAAACAAACAAATTATATACCTTAAACTCCATATATAACGACTCCGCATATAGCGAAATTCCGGATATAACGAACTTATTTTCTGTGCCCGATTTTTTCCTTTTTTATTAAATATAAAAATGCTACATGCATGCCGAGTCAAAATAATGTCTAGATATATATATATATATATAAGATGATATCTAAATGATCCCAAGGAGTTTTGTTATATACAAAGTTTACTGTACTAGTTCGCTGTATTAACTTACAGTCTTGACTGTTGTATGTGACCTTCATAAGACAGGGTGTCACTTAGCATAGACCTTTCATCTTATTCTGTTTTTACGTAAACCAATCATAGAAATTATAACATTTTATTTTATCAATATGATGCAGTCTGAAAATAGTCCCAATATTCACAGAGATTTGATAATGCTTATATCGAGTGTACTTCAAAATTCCCTTGGTCAAAAATGACATAGTAGTCATAATCCCCTCCATGGATTTTAAAAGTTGAAAAGCATATATTGAATGAAATTTTTTACTAAATGTTTTGTCTCTAGTTTTACTTCACTATAGCGAATGATTGAAAAAATTAAAAATTATTGAAATTACGATGTTAAATCAATCAGGATTTATTATATTAAAGTGTCTTCTATATAAGCCCATGTACAAGTGACCCATCAGGCAAGGTCAATTATGACCAGAGGTCATGATTTTAACAATATTGGTACAGGTCCAATAGACAATGCTACGTGCCATATGTCTAAGCTCTAGGCCTTTAAAGATTTTCCTAGTTGTTGTCATAGCATTTAGAGTTCTGAATGGAACTTGGATAGAGCTCCATGCAAGAAACATCCCTGCCAAGTTTCATCAACATTGGCCCAGTGATTTCGGAGGAGTGGTTTGAAGTAAAATGTTGACGGACAGACGAATGACGGGCAATGGACAGTGGGAATAGCTCATCCTGGTGAGCTGAAAAGCTATCAGTACCTCATCTGTATTAATGAATTGTGTAAAGTGAACAGTCAGAAACTTAAAAATCACTCAAGTTTAAAAGTAATTTTAATGGACTGAATTTACCACAATCTTCTAAATCTATTCCTACATTATTATTACAGTCAAACTTGGTCCAGATACCATTTTAATTAAGACACCAGTGATTTTGAAATAGAAACTGGTGCAACTTGTTGGTAATGCTGATACACATGTATTGTATTTTAATTACACAAGACGAAGCACTTAAAGATTTTCTTTTCAAGTCAGTTGATAGTCATAGCAAAAGAAAAAATGATTGTAAAACATGTATATCAATATTTATTTGTTTACATTAAGAATTTCAAAAACTGATCTTTGAGAGGTTTCCATGTATACTGGTTTGTGTCAATCTGAAAGTAAAAACAAGATGCATAACTTCTTATACATTTTAATATCAATCTGGAGTATTCGCCTGAAATAGGCACTGCAGGAGTTACACATGACCTATTTTATAACAAACGCATTTTAAGTAAAACAAGAAGCACAAAAGGGCCAGTATTGCTCTACTGGACTTGAAGACTGGACTGTTCTGAGTTTTGTGAATTTGCAATCAGAGATCCCAGTGACTTTGACCCAAATAAAACAGTAGGGATCATCTACTCAGTAAGACCAATCATCCTATGAAGTTTCAAGACTGTGGTTGGTAATTAGATCACAAAATACTGAGCTGAAGTTCAGGTCACTGTGACCTTGACCTTAGACCCACTTACCCCAAAAGCAATAGGAATCACCTACAGGTTGCATGCAACCTTTTGAGCAAGTTTCATGAAAGCAAAAAGAAAAGAATGACCTGTGGAGTGTTATCAAGGAGAATCTAATGGTGGTCTCTGTGACCTTGAATTTCAACCCACTGATCCAAAAACAGTAGGAATTGTTTACTCAGTAAGACTAATCGTCCTATGAAGTTTGAAGTATGTGAGTCATGTAAATCTCAAGTTATTGAATGGAAAATATTTTCAAAGTTTGGGTCTCAGTAAGACCAATCTTCCTACTGTGGGTCACATAGATCTCAAGAAATTGAGCTTAAATGATTATTAAAGCTCAGCAGGTTCAGACCTTGACCCACTGACCCAAAAACCAATAGGGATCATCTACATGTTGTAGCCGACCATCTAAGGTTTTATGAAAGTTAAATGAAAAATTATGACCTGTAGAGTGTAATCAAGGAAACTGCAATCAGAGGTCACTGTGACCTTAACCTTTGACCTACTGACCCCTTAAAACAATGGGACATCTTAAGGCAAATTTCATGAAAGTCAAATAGAAATTGTTACCTGTAGAGGCTTTTTAAGGACAGGTTTATGGACAGAGGGATGACAGACAAAGCACCATCACATAAGATGTGCTGGACATTGTCCAATAGAGCTAGAAAATAAAACTTTAGCAGTAAAACTTTAGCAGTACAGCCAAAATATTCAACTGTGTAATTGCAGATTTTGTTAGCGATATATGCACCTGTACTTTTATATTCCATTTTTGAAATTAAGGTTATAAATTGTTGGTGGATAGATCATTGGTTGTTTGCTTTATATAGTGTATCACTTTAATTTTCAGAAAGAAGAAGCATTTTTAAAAATTCACCACCCCATTGGGGCCTAATCTCTGAGGGGTAAATTTTTTTCTACATCTTACAGTGATACAGAACTCAGTTGTTTTAAGTTGAATTAAATCCAGACTATATAAGTTTCCAAAAACAAAAATTCTTAAGTTTCTAAATATAGTATTTAAGAAAAGTGCTATACTCCCTTGAGGGCCTCATTTCTAAAAACATCCATGGGCAGGGTGTGGATATTAGAAAGAGTGATCATCTTACATGTATTATTTGAGCCAATTAGAATTGAATTTTGATAACCAGTTGCAGAAAAATAGAACTTCAATATTTTCATAATGAATATAAAAGAAAATAACAATTAAAGGGCAATAACTATGCAGATTTTCAGCTGGGGCACTGGATATTTCAGAAACGCTTTTCAGTGTCTGAGATGAACTGGTTAGAAACCTAGAGGTAGACTCGAGTGTATCAGTGCTATACACTGGGCATGTATAGAACCAAGGGGTCTATTTGTAAATGAGCTAGGGTCTGGTACCAGGATTCCCTTGTACATTGTATCTGCTTATGTCTCTAAAATAAAGGACTGCAATGGAAGTAAGAGCTTGCTTTTTATTGTGTTATCCTTGTACTTTGTACTGAAAAAATACAACTACAACAACAAGATACTAAGCCAATCTTGACAAAACTATGCTATTGTATACTGATTTTAAGTTTCATGAAATTCTATCCATTGGTTCCTTAGTTATGACAGACAGATGTACAACACCAAAACAATATCCATCTGCCTTTGGCGGGGGTTGAAATATAGTCAACGAGCAATAACTTTGCAAATAATCACTAAACTGGGATGCTGTGATAGTATGCCTATCTTGAAAGTGGTGCAGCCTATGAAGTTTCACTGACTTGAAGTCAGTGGTTCTGGACAAATACATTTTGCACTACGTTTTGGTATTAAACTTTTTTGCAATTTTCTACACCCCCTTAAAACTGTGAATAACTTATTAGTAAGTTAAATGAAAATAAAAAAATTATAAAGTCTGTAGACCTTGAGCAATGGGATTTATGTATTCACATATAGTTTAATTCTGTACTTACAAGTGTTCCTTTTTGCCTGACAATGTATGGTTTCTTGCAGTACTCTCTCAGCTTCTTAAATAATTGTTGTTCTGTATTGTAAAGACATTCTTCTGTAAAGTGTGAAAACATAAACATCACTTTTAAAAGCCTATAATACTGGCCTATGTGTATGTAAGTCTGCCCCTATACTGTCTTCATTTCAACTAAATGGAACTTTAAGTAAGTTCATAAGCTTGGCCTGATCGAAAATCAAAAGTTTAACAAACTTCGAAACTACCAGTCTTAAATTTATGAAAAACATAATTGTGCCATTTGATTCCATAGAATACTTCATACACTAATTCTTTACGAACCTAGAGGTATCACTGCAGCTCATGTGTGCATTGGACTTTTTTGTTAAAGCTGACACTACAAGGCTGCTATAGAGCAAGTTTGGTGACATTCCCTCCATTGGTTAATGAGGAGAAGCCGTTTAAAGGTTACTCTACTTTTAGTAACAGAGGCAACTATGTGATCTGGATCAGAACCATTTCCTCTTTAAATTTTTTAAAACAAACAATGCAAGGATGCTACAGAGAAAGTTTGGAGATATTCATTCTATTGGTTCATGAGAAGATCCCAATGTGTTTCTGTCTTTATTAACAGCGGCCTGTGGGCACTGGACTGGAAGCATTTCATATTTCTTACGGTAGGTTTAGAATGATGAAACATGCAAATTTTATAAAAGTACTGAAGACTTACTTGGAAATATTTCTGGATAGACCAGTCGGTTTGGACAAAGAGGATAGCAACCTAGATGGACGGCTTCCAGCCTTAAAAAACATAATCATGACATCAAAATTGGAAATCTGCTTCATATATAATCTTATTTGATAATGAATACAGTCATTATTATGCATTTAAATCGGTATTTTACTGCAATTTAATGCTGATATACTCCTCTTTCAGCGGAACAAAACAGTTTTGTAAACATTTCTGGCAGAACTTGTTTGAAACCACATTGTTGTTTGAAGTACATTCGAAGGTTGTTAACCACAGAGCACTTCTGTGAGGCATTTCCATAATCATACCTGTGTTTTAACAAGTAGTAAAGTGTTCCTTTGAGTTATTGTTGTAATCAAAATTCTACATTAATCTGCATTATTTTATCAATTCCATCTATGGCCATCACAGGAATAGTTTTGTGAAGTTAAAATGAAATAACCATCACAGCTTTAGAGTTATTATATTTACTGAATGTAATATGATAAGATATGATGCAAAAGAACACTTCCTACTAGGACAGGATTGAAAACAACAGATTGATTTCAATAAAACCTTAACCATCCTGAAATGTGTACAATGATGGTGGTAGGAATAGAAATAACACATTTATGTATATTGCATGGTTTCTTACATAGCAACCCCGAAAAACTCGTGCAATGCAGTTGACACAACACAGTCAGCTGACTTCAATACTCTGTAATACTGTTCCTTTGATGGTAGGAAGCCCCAGTGAAGTATCTTCCCTTTAAGTACTTCTTTACTCTCTTCAAATACACCTGCAATGTTACAGTGAACAGGTATCAAAGACAGGCAATAAAATGTAGAATCTTACCTAAGAAAATGTGCACATTTCAAATTATTTTCAATGAATACAAATGACATACTACTAAACTTCAACACCTTGCCTTAGTACTACTAATGCCTTTCTGTAATTTTAGTGGGCAGTTTAAAAGATCCAATCAACTCGCTGTATTTCTGCTTTTTCTTACATTATGAATTTCATAGGATAAGATAAAATTAAGATAAAAATTCAAATAAGGCCTTCCATTGGATGATAGATAAAGCTTCCATTAAGTGTTTATCCATACATGATCTATGACAAGAGGCCAAAAAGGGCCAGTATGGCTCTAATGGACAGTTCTGAGTGAAAACGTTTTGCAATGTTATCAAAGGAAAGCTTACTGAGGTCACTGTGACCTTGACCACGGATCCTCAAAACAATAAGGATCATCTACAGGTTGCATGCTAAAAACTTTCATCGTATAGAAATTTTCCATTATTTCACACATATTCAGACATCTTACATCTTCCCATAGGTCAATAGTCTCCATAAAGTAAACCACACAGGTGACACGATGAAACTGGCTTAGTTCATGCTAACTGTATGAAGACAGCTCTCTTTTTGGGTACCACATAAGAACAATAACAGTAAATACATTGTACATAAAGCTTAGAACCATACATGATCTGGTATGGTTAACGCAAAAGTGACACAACAAGCATTGTCATTGTATACTACACAAATTGCTGTAACTTGTAAATACAAAGATTCAGACTGACCTGGATATTTACTTATTACGAAATTGATAGCGTGGTCTACCAGTAAGTGGGTTTTACTTGGAACATCTGTGTATGTTTACTGATGCTGAACTGATAGCATTGTCTACCATTAAGCATGACATTGTAAGGGGTTTTTACCTGGAACATCTGTGTATGTTTCCCCAAGGACTGACACTCTGAAGTCCAAACCATCATTCTGTAACTTTGTTAACACCTTGAAAAATGCTTCAGGATCTTTGTCATGCTCCCTACAATATTTTAAAGATGAATAGATTAAAACATTTACAAAAGAAAAAAAGAAAGAAATAGATACATTTTTTTCACCTCAATGTCATCTTGGCACATATGCTAACTTTCTACAAAGTCTATGCAGTGTGGCTTATCAAGACTAAAAGAAACAATTGTACTTTGGAGAATTTTCTACAATCCCTGGCAGACCTCAGGGGTCAATTTATTACAGCATTCACTACCTAACCATAAGAATTTGAATTCACAGGAGCATTGTCCTTAAGAAAGAAATCTTACTCAAATTACCTCAGTCCATACAGCTGTTAGTAGGTACACGTCATGAAAATTGCTGGCACTTTCTGCCATTAGTTGTTTATTTGACTTTTTAAAGGAGTGTCTTCAAAATGACTAGTACAATATGATAGAGCTTGAATCAATTACATTAAGCTTAAATAACTGGTACAAACTGATAGTTGTTCCTATCAAGTAACCAAGCTCAATATGTTACACTCTTATCTCTTCGTTTCTCCCATGACTACATGACTGTATCATAAAGAAACATTTAACTCCTGCTTTTCGCAACAATCAGTATACCAACAGAATAACTGACAGTGCCAGTTGAATGCAATTATTTCTATAAAATTAAAACCAGTTCAATACTTTAAAAGTTTAAAAACTAGATTTTAAAATAACTTGCTAGTGCCAAATGAAGTGAAAATATACTTACCACCTATGAGGCCATAAGATGTGCAAAGGTCCTGTTTTTCCCATTAACTTACTCTTCTTTGTAGGCGATTCATCACAGGCATTTTTACCCTCTCTGTGGTCAGTTTTGAACTTTTCTGTTGTACATTTAGTATCACATTCTTTCATTTCAAAACATTCATTATTATCAGATATACCTCTGCCTGCTTCAAGTTTTACAGGAAGTAGTCTCTCGTGATTTTCAACTGTAGAACAGATTATGTTTTCAGTTGTTCTTTCATTATCTTCACATAAATGGCAAGCTTCACTGTCAATGTCTGTTGTAAGAATGGACTCTGTCACACAACTGTCCCTGTCAGCACATTCTTTAGAGTTAACTCCAGAACTACCCATTTCATTGTCTGACAATTCAACTTTACTTTTAACTGTATCTTTAAGCATCTCATCAGCTTCAGATCGCAACTCATCAGATGACGGAAAGACAATGGGAAAATGAAGAACAAGACATTTTGGTTTGATCTGTTCTACTAAACCCTTTGGCCGATGGTCTGGTATAAGTTTAAGATGAGAATTTATATTATTCAGGAATGTTTCCATATTGTGTTTCGAATTGAATAAAACCACATCTGCAACCATACTGAAAGAAAATTACAAAACAATGTGAATTTTCTGAAACTGTTAACTATCAAATTATGACTTTCCATGACTAAATATTGGGGAAAATGAAATAGGTAAACAGAAAGGGTTTACTTAATTCTTATGAACAGGAGATTTCTTTAAAATCACCAGTTTTCCTCTAATTATGAACTTTTCACATAAATAGACATGGCCGGTACTTAATTCATATGAACAGGAGATTTCTTTAAAATCAACAGTTTTCCTCTGAATCATCAACTTTTCACATAGATAGACATGGCCGGTAGAGGGCTGAAATACAAAACGCTAAAAACTGAGAGGTAACAGTGACTCAGACTAACCACAACGGAAGCAGCATTTGAACATGAAAGCAATGTTGGTTTGTCAAAATACATGTATATGTATGTAGTATCATTTATCATGAATTTGGTAGTTTAGAAATATTTCATTTGAAAGAGCAATAAGTATGGAAATAGTCATTACAAAATTTTCAGATCAGTTCAATACAATAAACTTTATTTTTTAGAAAATATAACAAACACTTTTGGACCATTTAAATTTCTGGATGTGTTACATCTATATGTACATAGCATTTCATTTTAAATGAAGAAGGGAAAAAATCAGGCCCAGAAAATGTGTTCCTTATATCCAATATTTTGTTATATTCTGAGTCATATACGTAGTTTATCGTATGTGTTACCAAATCTGGTTGACATTGGAATGAAGAAAATGGTACTGGGAGACCAAAAGAAGATTCTCATGTGCATTATACTGCTGAAATTGTAAGAAGTGTCAAAGAGTAACCAACTCTGTTACCTTTACATGGCCACACAATAGTCTAATAAAAACATTTGATGTAAAACTGAGTTAAATGCAAGGAATTACTGCACTATTTTTACATTTACAAGATATAGCCAAACTGATTTAAAGAAACCTAAGGGGAAAAAATCAAATAACAAATAGCACTATTCATCTCTAGTAAAATCAGTTGTAAATAAAGATCACCTGTTAATTTTGATAACTCTTACTTTATCTGACCACCGGTCTTTGTTCACATGTTTAACTATATTAATTGTTTGTAAAACAAATGTACCTGGATAAAATCTGGTTATAGCCATACTGAAAATCTCTGTCCTGTTGCTTTCTAACTGGGTAAACTAACTGGTTCTCATGGAAATACATGACCTTATGCAGGCCTGCAAGATCAGGTCTCAAAGCTGTCAGTTCAGCTAGATTCAGTACTGAACTTGTAAACAATGTCCTGAAAACATAATATGTTGGTACAGTCATGTCAAATAAACATATATAAATATAAACATGTATGTGTACATGTAAGTTATTTTATAAATCTAAGAATAGAATAGTTCCGGTACCTAACTTCATCAGTCATATACAATTTTGTTTTATAGAAATATACTGCATCATGGCTCATTTATAATATCATTGTATTTAGTTAATACTAATTTATTTTAAGCTCTCGAGTCCGCTTCCTGGAAAAACCAGTACTGGTGTCATATGAACAGGTCCGGTCGTGACCCCAGTGGGGCTCGAACCCGCAACCTCCGGGATGAGCCGCTGACACCTTAACCTCTCCACCGCTCCCCTGGTTATTATTGTATTTAAAGATCCATGATCTCTCTAAATGTTACACTTATATGAAGCACTTGTATTACCAAGGACTGACCGTTTGTGTATTATGTATTTTTTTCAGTACAAGTACTAAGGAGAACACAATAAAGAGCAAGCTCTTATTTCCATTGTGCTTCTTAGGTGTTTCAGAAATTTCAAGTACACAGCCAGGAAGCATAGTGGGGACCACCAGACTTGTAGTCCAGAGCATTAACCACTCGACCAGCGTGGGAGACACTCAAAATCCCATTGGTCGAAATCCCCTTGGTCCAAAAATGACATAGTAGTCATAATCCCCTCCATGGATTTTACATTGTAATTTCAATAATTTTTTTTTATTTCAATCAATCGCTATGGCGAATTCAAATTAGAAATAGAGGAGATCTAGCAGTGCAATTTTACCTGACAATATTTCAAATTCTATGCTTCTATAATGATTTGCTTTTCCCAATAAATCTTTATCATAACAAACTTTAGTATTCAAAACATTTTATTTCTTTCTTTTGGGTTAAATACCCACTGCAACATTACAGTATTTAATTTAAAATGTACTGTAGAGCAGTTTACCTAACCCTTGATTATCTAAACTTACAATGTAGCAGAAGAACCAGTATTAGACTTCTTCACTTCATAACAAAACTACCAACTTTCTCAAAGAAAGATTCATATAAATAATGGGACCCTCAATCAGGTACAGACTTAGAAGTTAGTGGTTACATGTGCAAGTCAGCAATCTTGACCTCTCAACCACAGAGGTGGGTCCTTGAAACCATTTAAACTATTTCATAATTACATAATATTTCACAAAAGACATCCTTACTTGAAAACATGTTCTCTTGGAATTGCCTGACTCAGCCATAAGGCCGAGGTTCGAGCTTTCCAGTGCCATTTTTTACCAGGTAGGGTCACAAGTTCTGTTCCAGGTACTTCTCTGTGCAACAGATCTATAAGCTGTTTATGAGAGCCAGTATAAAATGCCTCTATCAGGAGAACTGTGGTGTTTGCCATTCCTTGATACAAAAACCAAAGAAAAACAGTCTTCAAAAATATGTTATATAAAAATATATTTCTGGTATTGATCAATGAACAAGGTTTCAGTAACTGTTATTTCATAATTTTATATACATGTAGTCTTTAAACTTTATGTCTACAGTAAACTCTGTATACATTGTATAATGACTCCGGATATAGAAAAATCCTAAAAAGGAATACATTTTCTCGGCCCAAAATGTTTTTCTTTGATTTCTTTTAAATGAAAATGTAGTACAGATTTAACAATTTCCGGATATAAGGAACAAATTTAAATGGTCCCAAGGAGTTCGTTATAATGGAGTTTACTGTATATAGTACAATCTTATCAAATTCTATCTAGTTACTAAATGTGGCAGCTAAGCACAAGAAATCTTAGAGCTCTGCACTATGTACTAGTTAGAGGCTAAATAGAGACATTTATACAATATAGAAACCCAAAGGAGGGAGCGCTAGCGACCGACTGGGTTTCTATGTTGTATACACTTCTCAATTTTAGTCTCTAACTAACTTAGTGCTTGCCCTACATTTAGTCTTTATTTACTACATTTTATGACATAGTGCGCATTCAGGTCTATAGAGTCGCGCTCTATCAAGATAGAGTGATACATAGAACTACCTGCCAGAATTTTTAGATATTTTCATTGGACAAAAATGTAGGGCAAACACTAAGTTTATAATGTAGTGATTTCTACTGAAGGTCATCATAATTGTTGTGCTGTTCAAGTCTATCTGAGATCTACCAAGTGCTGCTAAATACTGGATTAACAAGCATTCATAAGTGCAAAACTAATTTCTGTTGAGAAAGTCGACAGATTTATTTGCAAATCACAGCGAGATGTAGAGGCAAATTACTCTAAAGGAAGTGGCTAGGCAGCTGGACCCAAAAAGTTACATTTTGGTGAAATAGTCAATTGTAGCCATTTATCGGGTGGTATGGTAAGAAACTGTATATACATGTACTTTGGAAACATAGTCATTTCTGTGTCTGTTGACACCTGGTTTAGTGAATTGGCTGAGAATTGACAAAATTAGAAGTGTTGAAACAGTCAAGGGTATTTTCCCTACTCGTTGAGTCAAATACCTTTATATAGTTCTCTATGACCACAGACGGAAAAATGAAATAATTTGTGAGTCATGATCTGTCCAGCTGGACTTTGTTTACCAATGCCCCACTTTAGAAGTTAAGTATCTTGGACAGTAACAGCACTGCATCATGAACCATTTAGTAAAATACCCATTGCGAACAAAAACTGAACAAGACCTATATAGGCGTAAAAAAAAGGAACAGTTATATGCAAATGGCATTTTTTCTCGTCATGTCAATACGACAACGTGCAGACTTTGGCTAAAAAAAATGTTGATGAAAAATATGTGGCTATTATTTATAAACTACCAGTGTGAGCACTGCAGACCTATATACCATCATGGCATGGATTGGCAACTTCCAAAATCCATAAAACAATACCAGGAAAGAAGTTACCGATAATGCCTTGCAACAAATAAAATCAGTAAGTTTTGTTTTACGAAAATTGATGCAAATTTGAATACGACAAAATTACATACAGAAAGAGAAATACAAAGTTAACCAATTACTTTAGCAATCAATATTTTGCCAAACATGCCAAAGTCTCGTAGCAAGCAACAAAATGGTTGAGTTGTGTAGGAAAATATTAAAGTTGCCAATCCATGTGAATGGTTTGTTCTCCATAACTTGTTCTCTTCCCGAGGTTGTGCTTTATAAAATGACGTCATTAACAAAAAAGGAATGTCCGAATGCGATCACATTCCATCCGGTCAAAAATATACATCGACACCGGTTACTCAAAGCAATCAAAATGTGAATAAAACGGGTAATTTAAGATTAAACACTACATACATAGTGTATCTAGATTAATGTCCTCCAATTAAGCCATTAATTCTCAAATTTTACACATAGATCCGTGATAGCGCCAAGCAAAAAATATAACGATATTCACCCATTGAGTACAATTATTTGGACAAGTGTTACATTGCTTGCAGCATAATACAACCACATCAAGAATGGAGAGAAATAATAAAATTTAGGGATACTTAACCTACATGTAGTTCACTATTTTATCAACTTTACAGCATGTCAGTTTCTTGCATGGGGGTGTGTTCACAGTGACCAATCAGAAAGCACGACCTCGATAAACGTTGCTTCTAATGTGTCAATCTATGGCATTTTATGACTTTATAAAGTTGATAATTTTTCAAGGCAAATGTTTTACTTTGGAAAAGGGAAGTAACTGTTGATAAATCGCTTTCATGGTATCCACTTCGTAAAAAGGATGGGAGATAACTATGGTGTTTACTAAACTGCGGTATTTGGCATACCCGGTATCTGCCGGTCTCATCTGATTTTTTATTTGATTTGAATTGAATTTTATAAAGGTCCGTCAATGAGAGCAAATGCATTTGCTTTTTCTTCGTGGATGAGGTTTCACCTGAATATTTCTTTATCATACATGCATTTTTTTCTTTTATAGAAACCAGGGATCGTATATACTAAATACTTAATATGATAATCCTGTAGAAACCGAATCACAATAATTATAATCATGGTCAAGATAGAAACAGATTGTTGAAAAGAAGTAGAAAAATCAAGTCTTACTTCTAAATCTATACTTCACATATTTGGGGAAAAGACAATAACAGATACGTGAATAAAAAATCTTACAAGAAGAATAGCAAAGACAATACTGAAAAAAAAAGCGATCATCACCCGGTCGGAGCTAATTGATGAACTTAAATGATTAACATAACGGTTTGCAAAGATACGTTGTACTTGTTTACAAAACTTTAATGGAATTTTCAACTTAGTTTGTTAAATTTTCAACTTAGTAAGTTGAATTTTCAACTTAGTATCTTGAATATTCAACTTAGTATCTTGAATATTCAAC
>JAUMHA010290028.1:0-14792 GCA_032359765.1 Saxidomus gigantea | reverse complement strand
ATTTTTACAGTGGGATCGTCTGGCTCCCAGATTTGGCAACTTTATTTCTATAATTAGGGTGTTTGGCAGAATTTTGATGGTATAAACTTAAATACTTATCAGACAATATTGTGTTTGTCGTCTACACTGAAGCGTAACTGTTACAAAATGTACATATTGTAAGGCACGAATGGTACATATTGTAACAGACACTAGGCACGAACGGTACATATTGTAACAGAAACTAGGCATGAATGGTACATATTGTAACAGACACAAGGCACAAATGGTACATATTGTAACAGACACAACTCACGATTGGTACATATTGTAACAGTCACTACGCACGAATGGTACATATTGTAACAGACACAACACACGATTGGTACATATTGTAACAGACACTAGGCACGAATGGCACATAATGTGGCAGACACTAGGCATGAACGGCTTTAAAGGAGACACTCCCTAAAGCTGGTGTCCATTAATTAACTTCAAAAGCATAAATCATAGAATGTTTTAAAGTATTATTACGTGAGGTATTTATTACAGGACATATTATACTGTCCTTGAGAGAACTCTCTATTGTTTCCAAAGTCACGCTCAATGGTAAGATTAGATATATTGGTCAGTCAGTAAAAAAGAGTATATCAACTCTAAATCTAAGAGAGAAAAAACTATGACAGTTGTGCACAAAATATACACAGTGGTGCGAGAAGCTATTCACATTTTCCCCTGTAAGAATATCTGTGTGATTTTCTTCTTGCACCACTGTGTATATTTGTCGCACAACTGTCATAGCTTTTTAAAATTAAGAGTAGGTATACCCTGTTTACTGACTGCTGCGGAATTGGTCATAATATGCGGACAAAATGAACTTACAAGTGCTATTTCAATACAATGGAATGGCATTCACATTAAAGTTCTCTGCTGAACATTTTCATTAAAAAGTTAAAACTTCTAAATTATGTTGAGTTTCATTCATATGTTGTAAAGAAGACTAACCATCGATTGCTATCTGAGCCGAAACTTGCACCTTACTTAAAATTTGGTATAAAATAGTCTACATTCTTATAGATACCAAGAGATTGAAGTCGTCAGGGTAAAAGAAAAAATTTACTTTGTCTTCAAATGACTTGTTCCAAAATTGAAGACAGTTTTTTATCATCTATGATTTCTTCTACTTGTTCTTAAAAAACACATTTATTGCTTTATTTCAGCAACTTTATAGTTTCTTTAAAGTGAGCAGATGCGTGCATGACTGTGTGACTTCGTGCGTGCGTGCGTGTATTATTATTTTTATCAGTCCGTGAAGAATTTCTGTGAAAAAAATGTTTGTATTGAAAAAGTATGGTATATAAAGGATTGATCTGTGCTTTTGTTGTTGTTGTTGTTGTTGTTGTTGTTTTCAAATAAATTTAGAAAATAGGGGTGTTTATATAATATTTTTAGCTCACCTGAGCACTTTGATGTCCGCCGATTGTGAGTGGGTGATCCAACAATTTCTACAAAACTGCTGGACATAATTCGTTGAAACTTGGCAATTATGTTCAATGGGTGGTACTCTATAACATTTGTTCAAAGAATGTTATTCAATGTAAAACTATGGGTATATATGGCAATGGATAGATAAAATGTGTAAACAATCTTCTCAAAATCAAAAATGCCTAGGGCTTAGATATATGGCATGTGTCATTGCCTAGTGGACCTCTACCAGGATTTTTCAAATCATGAACCCAAAGTTAAAATTGACCCAGTACGATGGTCACTTGATTTTGCAAAGGCTTATAAAGGGAGAATTCAAAACTCTTCCTGACTGAAGCCGCAAGGGACAACGCTTATATATTCGGAATGTAGCATTGTGTAGTAGACCTCTACCAAGATTGTTCAAATCATGACCAGCGGGCCATGTTGATCCAAGGGTCGCTGGGTTTTATATAGGCTTACATAAGAATAGCTTTAAACATCGTTTTGTAACAAACCAAAAGCTTAGATATTTTCAGATAACATTGACTAACATTCCTTTGCCAGTACTGTACAAGTCATGATCCCGGGTTAAAACTCAACCTGCATCGGACCACACTTGATTTTACATTGAGATATTATAGGAAAATCTTTGAGAATCTTCTCGTCTCTGACCACAAGTTTATCTCTGTTTTTTCACCTCCACCGGAAGTTAGCACAACATCTTCCCCTCTTCACCAGCGGTGAAAGTGATGCGCGTCTACGGGTCGTGATGCACACTCGTAGATGTTGTAAAAAATACGCGGGAGGGAATTTCAGCAGTCAAAAATAGTTCCGGACGCTTAGACTGATATACTTTGTAAGTTAAATCATGCTAAAATCTTTCTTTGCGTAAATAGGAGAAATTACAGTATTGTTAGAATCCGTTTCGATTAATTCATTATCACTGGCAGCAGCCCTTGGCGTAAGGGACCACATGCTCGGGTCCATATCCATTAAATTAAACTTCAACTCTACTTTCTTCAGCTCCATGTTCCGTGCGGGAGTATTCCGTCGTATCGTCTTGATTAGAATCCAATACCGTGCTTCCTCTTCGTACATTACATCCTCGGGTGACATGCAACCAACCTCATAATGTAGACAGAATAAAATCCCAGAATTATTTCTGAGAACTTCAAGCTGCATTGCATGTACAAACTATTGTAGTGTATTCAAAACGAGTTTTACAGTTTACAATTACAACGACACTTTCCTAGAGCAATAGCCTCCCTAAACAGACACACATTTTCTTTCCAGTTGGGTCATTCATATAAGGGATCGACCTCTCCAGAACAAAACCACTCTAAAACAAACACATTTCCACGTTTCAAATGGTATTCGCTCGTGATAGGTTGCAGTGTATATCTATTTGGAATGAAACTGTTACAGAGATTCATAAAGTTTGTATATAACTATAAAAATGTTCATTATTCTCGGAGCATCACTCTGTGATTAATGTTTTTCTTAAAGTAATGATGTCCAGACAATAAGTATTTCAGACTATAGATACAGGTACATAACCCTTAGAGTCAATCCACTGTTAACGTATTCTCGTTGTTTAAAACTAACTGATAAGCCCATCGTCGATTAACTTTTACTTGAAAAAATGATCCTTGGGGCGAAACACTGTTGATAATAACAAACTTTGGAAGTCCATTGGTAAAATTGGTGTTTGTTACAGTAAGTCCAATAAGATTCCAATGGAAGTTGTTCTTGAAGATGGTTCAATTTCTCTAATTTACAGGATGTTTTACGTAAGTGGGAAAATGATTTTAGATTATCGTATAATAATTATGATACTGATGATGTAGTCCATTTTGACTACGAACAAAGTTAAATAATGGCTCTATAAATAGAGTATATTATAGAAAAGATTATGTAATACTGGTATAAATGGAAAATGTTAATTGCTATAAAATCTATATATTCCACAGTTTCTGCTTCTAACAGGGTAAATTGTTTTTTTCTACTGAATGGTTTTATGTTAGATCAGGCTTAAAGTGATATTATGCTATTTTTTTTCTTCAAGTAAAATCCAGCTGAAATAGGTGTGTGTACAAAGGGTCGAGGAAATAATAGCTTTTAACCCAATACAACAAACTCTTCCTATACCAGAACGAAATAATAACTTTCCAAATACTACTTTTCTTATTTTGACTGGGAGAGTCAATTTAAGAAATAAACAACTGCATGCAGGAGTTGCTTCCCTTCCACTGCCGAAATATCTACCGGCAACAACACTAATAACACAAGGGAGATCACTGCCAAGAAAGGAATTATTATTTTATTAGTCAAATTTTTTATTTCTAAAGCACCGACTTCAAATACTTATGCGGCACTATCTTTAGTTTAACACATTTTAATGCACAGCAACCGAAAATTGCTTTTATAAAACTATCACCAAAAATACACCTTGTGCAGTAGGATGCGCATAATGTCACTTTAAGACATGTGTGTACTTTGTCACCTTTGAATTTTAATGATCTCGCTGTATTTCCTAAATCTTTAGACATATTTGTTAAAATTGGTGATGAACTTTTAGGCATCTTACTATATGCAGATGGCATTGTATTATTAGCAAAAAATAAAACTGATCTCCAAAGGCTGTTGAATGCATTACATGATTGGTTCAATTTAAATGATATGAATATTAAAGCTGCTCGCTCTCAGTTACCGTTGAATTTATTTTGACATACTTATACATAAATATAAAATTAAAGGCTAGAATCAAAATATAAGCAAAACTATAGGTATAAATTTGCAGAAACACAAAGATTTATTTCCACTGTTGTTAAATTCGATTCTGCCCTCTCAAGCACATATTACTTTTGTAAAATCTGACAAATGCTCAGTTAAAATTCGTTCGTTATCACTGGCAACAGTCGTTAGTGTGAGTGTGCGCATCTACAAAACTTCTGTGCGGTAGTTTTCGATCGAATTTTCTTGCTGGGATTCAAATATCGTGCTTCTTCATCGGACATCCCATCCTAGGGTCATATGTCATTAGCCTCATACGATAGGCAAAATAAAATCGCAAAATTAGTTCTAAGAACTACAGTCTTTGGCCGAACTACCTTACCTGTGATTTTGATTTCTGTTTACAGTCCCGGCCGACCCTAGAATTGCTTCTCGGGCGAAACTGGCCATACCCCTAACAGGTGCATGTTGAAGAGACAGATGCACATACATGTTCAAATGAATCCGGGTACCAGACCATAACTCTTTATGAATATACCCGGTGTCCGATGTATAACACTGATACACGCGGCGAAGCTACATCAGGTTTTTTTACCAGTTCATCTCTAAATGGGTGGAAATTCCTGAAAAAACGCCTTTACAAATAATTTAGAAAATATGTTTAAAAAGATGACAAATGGTTTTGGAATTTTTCTTGTTTTACCATAATGAATTGTAACTTGCATTAAGTTACCGGTATGTGTAGGAAATCAAGTAGCAACTGGGCCCATTCATTAGAACACACCTCTACTCCCACTTTAATATAACATGACAATGAAAAGAAAAGGTCATTTTGTGATGAAAATAATGCCTGGACGAATGAATACATTCCTTACATGATTGACGTAATTGGAAAGACAATCTGTGTCTTTTTAAGGGATGGTGTTGCTTTAATATAAAACATCTACTACAGATATAAGACATACTAGGAATATCTAAAATCTTACAATTTAGTAACGACAGTATTAAGACAATTTGTAGACGACATTTTCAGCAACTAAGACTCACCTTCAAGAGTCTATTTACGATTTTTTAAAAGAGGAGAAAGATGTTGAAAAAAACAAATAAACATGCTGACGGGAACAGGTCCCTTGACACACCTGACTCCCAAGATTCAAATCAAGCAGCTGGTAAAGTGATAGATCAAGTGATTTCAGAAAACAAAGAGGATTCGATTACTCTTGATGGTTCTACTATAAAAGAGGTAGAGTCGCTTTTTATGGAGGAACGGTTTCGGCGTAAACTGTTGTTCGATAAGAAGTTCCCCCGAGACAACTCTCAACGTCAGTTCAGTGCCCCGTTGGATCTAACAGTGACAAATCAAATAGACGTTTTGTCAGAAAATATTTCGACTGATAACAGCAACATCAAATTCAATCAAGAGGACTCGAAACACCGTCTGTTCCAGAAAGCATATCCAGCACCTAAATTCGGATTGGAAAAGAAGGTGTATCCTCCTTCTTACTGGCTCGCATGCTCATACAATATGGTTCCCGACAGGAACAGATTGGTTGTAATCCTAAGACAGACCGGTACTGTGCCTGAACGATACGGTAAGCATGTTGTCTCCAAACTATCTGCTTTACTGTACATTAAGCCAGGAAGCGAGTGCTACGATTTAATGCTTGCGGAATTGACCAAAGACCGGTCATTTATATCACACGAGGTTGATTTTGAAAAGGTGAAAGAGATAACAAAGAAAACGTTATGCTTTAAACTGTTTATTCACAAGAATCCATTCCAGAAAGTATTCGTCGCCAAGTGGATAATTCCGCTTAATGATTGCTCCGAGATGCAAAAAGTAGCCTGCAAAAGGTTTTTGTCGGATATGAGTGGATGATCGGTGTTATTGTTGTGGTATGACGAGACTGAAGACGTTTTAAATTGTTTGTGTATGGATTAGTTGGTCAGAACAAAATCTTTCTGTTACAAAATCTACCAAAACTGGCATATTTAAAGCTCAATAAACACTGTATGGAATTAACATTGTAATACATTGCAATAAACAGTTAGAAAGACATTGCTGTCAGAAATACTAGTATCACCTCAAAACACTTGAACGGCTGACTGTGCCATTTGCCATCTACAGTACATTTAATTTTAGGTATATGTTATCTATCCTCTCATGGCATTGTATTGTATTTTCTGTTGCACTTGGCAGTTAAACTGATGCACGTAACATGTCATTTTATCACAGTTTGGAATTCATTCACCTGTGTTTCTAAGCGCTGAGCTTGGTGGTAAATTATTTAAGGGATTACGTTTTGTAGTTATTATTGTCTGTGTGAATGTATGTTTTCGAAATATTTGTCAATCTTATCAATTTAAACGGGTTTCCTCAATCTCTACTGCTTCTGTATTGATTATGCAACCAGGAAATTACTCATTTAAAAGAAATCCGTTTTTACTTATATTTTTACAGTGGGATCGTCTGGCTCCCAGATTTGGCAAGTTTTTTTTCTATAATTAGGGTGTTTGTCAGAATTTTGATGGTATAAACTTAAATACTTATCAGACAATATTGTGTTTGTCGTCTACACTGAAGCGTAACTGTTACAAAATGTACATATTGTAAGGCACGAATGGTACATATTCTAACAGACACTAGGCACGAACGGTACATATTGTAACAGAAACTAGGCATGAATGGTACATATTGTAACAGACACTAGGCACAAATGGTACATATTGTAACAGACACAACTCACGATTGGTACATATTGTAACAGACACTAGGCACAAATGGTACATGTTGTAATAGACACAACACACGATTGGTACATATTGTAACAGACACTAGGCACGAATGGTAAATGTTGTAACAGACACTACGCACGAATGGTATATATTGTAACAGACACTACGCACGAATGGTACATTTTGTAACAGACACAACACACGATTTGTACAAATTGTTACAGACGCTACATACGAATTGTACATACTGTGACAGACACAAGGCATGAATGGCTTTAAAGGAGACACTTTCTGAAAGTGGTGTCCATTACTTAACTTCAAAAGCATAAATCATAGTTTGTTTCAAGTTTTATTAAATGAGGTATTTATTAGGGGACATATTATACTGTCCTTGGGAGAAATCAATATTGTTTCCAAAGTCACGCTCAATGGTAAGAATAAATATATTAGTCAGTCAGTAAAAAAGGGTATATCAACACTAAATCTAAGAGAGAAAAAAACTATGACAGTTGTGCACAAAATATACACAGTGGTGCGAGAAGCTATTCACATATTCCCCTTTAAGAATATCTGTGTGATTTTCTTCTTGCACCACTGTGTATATTTGTCGCACAACTGTCATAGCTTTTTACAATTTAGAGTAGATATACCCTGTTTACTGACTTGTGCGGAATTGTTCACAATATGCGGACAAAATGAACTTACATGTGTTATTTCAATACAATGGTGTGTGCGTACGTGCGTGCGTGTATTCGGTTTTATATCAGTCCGTGAAGAATTTCTGTGAAAAATATGTTTGTATTGAAAACGTATGGTATATAAAAGATTGATATGTGCTGTTGTTGTTGTTTTCAAATAAATTTAGAAAATAGGAGTGTTTATGTAATATTTTGAGCTCACCTGAGCACTTTGATGTCCGCCGATTGTGAGTGGTTGATCCAACTTTTTCTATAAACGAAGTCTCCTCCAAAACTGCTTGACATAATTCGTTGAAATTTGGCAATTATGTTCCTCTATTATGCTTGTCCTCTACTAAATTTGTTCAAAAAATGTTATTGGTGTAGAACTATGTTTGCCATGTGGCAATGGATAGATAAAATGTGTAAACAATCTTCTCAAAATCAAAAATGCCTAGGGCTTAGATATATGGCATGTGTCATGATTGCCTAGTGGACCTCTACCAGGATTTTTCAAATCATGAACCCAAAGTTATAATTGGCCCAACCCGATGGTCACTTGATTTTGCAAAGGCTTATAAAGGGAGAATTAAACAATCTTCCTGTCTGAAACCACAAGTAACAACGCTTAGATATTTCGGAATGTAGCATTGCGTAGTAGACCTCTACAAAGATTGTTCAAATCATGACTACCGGGCTATGTTGATCCCGCCCAAGGGTCACTAGGTTTTATATAGGCTTACATGTGAATAGCTTTAAACATCTTTTTGTAACAAACCAAAAGCTTAGATATTTTTCAGATAACATTCCTTTGACAGTACTGTTCAAGTCATGATCGCGGGTTTAAACACACCCTGCATCGCAGCACACTTGATTATACATTAAGATATATAGGAAAATCTTTGTGAATCTTCTCATCTCAGACCAGAAGGCCTAGAGCTTAGATAACTTGCTTGTAGCATTGCCAGTGGTCCTTAACCAATGTTTTGAAAATGATAACACCTTAGTTCGCCCAGCTAAGAGGTTACATGGCCTACTTACACTTTTTCTTGATGATTGAGCTTCAGCAATGAACTATATGGATATTTTTTCCTGCAATCTGTGATTAATATTTTTCTTAAAGTAATGATGTCCAGACGATAAGTATTTCAGGCTATAGATACAGGTACATAACCCTTAGAGTATTCTCGTTCTTTAAAACTTTAACTGATAAGCCAACCGTCGCTTAACGTTTACTTGAAAAATGATCCTTGGGGCGAAACACTGTTGATAATAACAAACTTTGGAAGTCCATTGGTAAAATTGGTGTTTGTTACAGTAAGTCCAATAAGATTCCAATGGAAGTTGTTCTTGAAGATGGTTCAATTTCTCTAATTTACAGGATGTTTTACGTAAGTGGGAAAATGATTTTAGATTATCGTATAATAATTATGATACTGATGATGTAGTCCATTTTGACTATGAACACAGTTACATAATGACTCTATAAATAGAGTATATTATAGAAAAGATTATGTAATACTGGTATAAATGGATAAATGCTATAAAATCTATATATTCTACAGTTTCTGCTTCTAACAGAGTAAATTGTTTTTTCTACTGAGTGGCTTAGTGTTAAATCAAAATCATATGAACAATTAAGCTGCTCGCTCTCAATTACTATTGATTTTTTTTCTTTTTTGACATACTTATACATAAATATAAAATTAAAGGCTAGAATCAAAATATAAGCAAAACTTTAGGTAGAAATATGCAGAAATCGATTGAGAATGTCTGTTACACGGCACCGCTACATTATAAGTCCTTTTTCTCCCCCCTGCTGCAATATTGTTGCCCCCTCCCTGCAGTTCTTTTAATGTAAGCCACATCTTAAAAATATAGAAACCATTTAAAATTATTGAAGAAGCATCTCTATGCATAATAAAAGAATAGTTTTGTTATTTAAAGCTGTTACATTCCTTAAGAAGCAATGTTTTCAAATTTAATGGGTATTTTCTGATACTCAAGCGCTCAGACATGCAACAAAAATGCCCTGTCACTAACATAGTCCAATCTGCCCTTTTTAGGACACCCTGCCCTTTTTAGCAGTCTATGATTATCCGTAAGAAACAGTCACCATTATTTCAATAGACTAGTGCTCGTACACACCTCCGTACAAATGTTATCACGTGAAAATCCAACGAAAGGTCCTTTTATGATGAAAATAATGGCAGGAAAAATTAATGTACTCAAACTTATCAAATGGATGGTGCAATATCTGCATTCTTTACCCTAAACTGCTCATTCACAAAAACAGAAAGAAATAGTTGATCTGATGTTATGTGCTGTTGTAGCCCTTTCTTAACGCTTGTATAAGATTGCAATGTCCTATTTCAGAGACAAATCCAATAATATTGTTCAACCGATTTAGTCTCAACGCCAAACACATTATCATAGTTAACAGTTTCTCCTTAATATCGGATTTGTTGCAGGGGTACAATATGCAACATCTTCAGTTTAATTTGTAGCAAGTTTTAGAGTATTTTTTACAGAAAAGCAAGTTGTTTTTCAAATTTCAAAACACAAAGATTTATTTACACTGTTGTTAATTTTGATGATGCCCTCTCAAGCACATATTACTTTTGTAAAATCTGACAAATGCTCAGTTAAAATTCGTTCGTTTCTACTGGCAACAGTCGTTAGTGTGAGTGTGCGCATCTACAAAACTTCTGTGCGGTAGTTTTCGATCGAATTTTCTTGCTGGGATTCAAATATCGTGCTTCTTCATCGGACATCCCATCCTAGGGTCATATGTCATTAGCCTCATACGATAGGCAAAATAAAATCGCAAAATTAGTTCTAAGAACTACAGTCTTTAGCCGAACTACCTTACCTGTGATTTAGATTTCTGTTTGCAGTCCCGGCCAACCCTAGAATTGCTCCTCGGGCGAAACTGACCATACCCCTAACAGGCGCATGTTGAAGAGACAGATGTAAATACATGTACAAGGGAATCCGGGTACCAGACCCTAACTCTTTATGAATAGACCCGTTGTCCGATGTATAACACTGATACACGCGAAGCTACATCAGGGTTTCAAATCAGTTCATCTCTAGATTGTTGGGAATTCCTGAAAATACGCCTTTACAAATATATTAGAAAATATCTTTAAAATGATGTCAAATGGTTTTGGATTTTTTGTACTGTAATGGATTGTTTCTTGCATTAAGTTACCGGAATGTGTAGGAAATCAAGTAACAGCTGGGCCCAGCTGAATTAGCGACTACTCTTTATTAGTACACACCTCTACTCCTACTTTATCATCACATGAAAATCAAAGGAAAAGGTCACTTTGTGATGAAAATAATGCCTGGACGAATTAATACATTCCTCACATGATTTACGTAATCGGAAAAAAAATTGTGTATTTTAAGGGATTGTGTTGCTCTAGTAGAAAAAATTCTACTACAGATATAGCATAGAAGACATACTAGGAATTTCTGAAATCTTACATTTTAGTAACGAAAGCATTAAGACAATTTGCTAACGACATTTTCAGCAACTTAGACTCACCTTCAAGAGTCTATTTACGATTTTTTAAAAGAGGAGAAAGATGTTGAAAAAACAAATAAACATGCTGACGGGAACAGGTCCCTTGACACACCTGACTCCCAAGATTCAAATCAAGCAGCTGCAAAGGTGATAAATCAGGTAATTTCAGAAAACAAAGAGGATTCGATTACTCTTGATGGCTTTACAATAAAAGAGGTATAGTCGCTTCGTAGTGATGAACAGTTTCGGTGTTAACTGTTTTTTTATAAGAAATTCCACCGAGACTACTAAGTGGAAAATTCCGCTAAATAATTGCTCCGAGATGCAAAAAGAAGCCTGCAAAAGGTTTTTGTCGGATGTGCGTTGATGAACGGTTCATTGTTGTGGTTTAACGAGACTGAAGACGTTTCAAACAGTTTGTGTCTGAATAAGTTACTCAGAAAAAATCTTTTCTTAAACAGAATACAATGTACTAAAATGTATATTAAAGCTAACATATTCAGAGCTCAATAAACATTATAATACGTTGGAGTAAACATTTTAAGAAAACATAGCTGTTAGGAATACAAGCTTAAAGTCAAAACACTCTAACGACGGCCTATGTCATTTACTCTTTAAAACACGACTGTACTTGGCCAGGTAAAGAAAATTGTGCTTATACACATACCTACATGTAACCAAATGAATCAAAAAGTACTACATATTTAGTTGAAAGGAGGTTTGCTGCTTCGTGTACGACCACAGATCTTTTTTTTTTATGAAAACGATGTTTCTGGTTAGTCATTTTGACTTGCTTGTATGTGTGTTTGTTCTATTCTTTTGCAATATACAGTACATAGAAACTAATGTATGTGCTATCTATCCTCAACTGTTGGAATTGTATCGTTATTTCTGTTGCACTTGGCAGTTAAGCTGCTGCAAAAACCATGTCATTTTCTCACAGTTGGGGAATTCATTATTCTGTATTACTGAGCGCTGTTTTAGATGGTAGAATTAAGGGTTTACATAACAGTCAGTAAGCACGATTGTGTTTAAACAAACCACTCCCTCAAATGTGTGTCTATTATTTGAATTCAAAAGCATAAATCATAGAATGTTTTAAAGTATTATTACTTGAGGTATTCATTAGGGGACATATCATACTGTCCTTTAGAGATATCTCAATTGTTTCCAGACTGATGCTAAATGAGAAGAAAAAAGTTAAATATATTGATCAGTAAGTAAAAGGAGTATATCAACTTTAGATTTTGGAAAAACAAAATTGACAGTTGTGCGAGAACCTATTAACAATTTCCTATTTAAGAAAATCTATGTCAATTTCTTCTCGCACCACTGTGTATGTTTGGCGCTGTCATAGTTATTTTCAAAATTAAGAGTGGGCGGATACGTGCGTGCGTGTATTCGGTTTCATATCAGTCAGTTTCTGTGAAAAAATGTTTGTATTGAAAAAGTATGGTATATAAAATAAGATTGATCGGTGCTGTTGTTGTTGTTTTCCAATAAATTGAGAAAAAAAGGAGTGTTTACCCCCACCTTAGCACTTTGATTAGCGCCGATCGTGAGTCTTGGAGACAAACGCATGATCATTTATAACAGTTTTTCATCAAAGTTCTCCTGTCATCCTTAATATTGGATTTATTGCAGGCCTCCAATTTGCAGCATCTTCAGTGTTATTTGCAGCATCTTTAGTGTGTTTTCCACAGGTAAGCAAGTGCTTTTTAAAATTTCGAGTACAAAGACTTCTTCAATTACTCAGTATTTGTTATTTAAATGCTGCCCTATGTCACGCAGATTAGGAAATATATTTATTTTACGTGATATACAGGTTAGTATATCACTGTGAAGAGTTTAGATGCGTAGTAATCTAAAATTTTACTGTGATTTGTTTTACATAACGTGACTTCCTTAAGAACAAGGCCAACCAAAATATATAAACGCATGTACACTCGTAGATGCTATGCGAAAATTACGCGGGAGGGCATTTCGACTGAGTATACTTTGTAAGCTTATCATGCTCAAATCTTTCTTTGCGTAAAATAGGAGACATTTTCAGTATTGTTAGAATCAGTTACAAATCATTCATTATCACTGTCAGTAGCCGTTGATGTGAGTGTCCGCACGCGCGGGTCCATATCCATTAAGTATAGCTTCAACTCTACTTGCTTCAGCTTAAGGTTTCTGTGCGGGAGTTTTCCGTCGGATTGTCTTGATTAGTATCCAATACCGTGCTTCATCTTCGTACATCACATCCTCGGGTGACATGCCAGCAACCTCATAATAAAATACCAGAATTATTTCTGAGAACTAAAAATTTTTCAGATTATGCTTTGAAGTCCTCATTCTCTTGAATATACTAATTTGTTCAAATAAGTTTTTCAAACTGAAAATGCATGTGCATAACTATTAAAGTCTCATCATTGTTTCAAACTTTAACCGATAAGCCAACCGTTGATTAATTTTTGATTGAAAAAATGATCATTTGGGCGCAACACTTACTATTTTTATGAAAAGCCTTTTGAATTTGTTTAAAAAAAGATTTCACACAGTAGAAATTAAACACATAAGGTTAGTCCACTGTTAACTTTATTGTCGATTACAGTTTCGAGCAACCACTGATTGGAATATTTGTTATATGAGCTGACTTTCGCAAACAGTCGGGATGTTATGAATGTCTTTTAAGCGAACTGCAGCAACTTTAACATCTGGATGACATGCCGTCTTAAGGCCACTGAAGTTTTAAATAGACGTGAATGCAAGATGTATTAATTTTTGAAAAATCAATTTTGTCGAAATATGAAAAGAAATTGGGTTAATGCCATATGATACTGTGGCCTGTCATTAATGAGGAATGCAGCTGAGCACAAACACATTACAAAAATATTAATACATTTTCAATGATCATAATACAAGTTTAGTTCCAGAACTTTAAAGCATTTTCCAATGCTTGATTGAATATTGTAAAAATATGCAACTTCTAGGTTTTTAGTTTAAAAAGATTTAATCAAAATAGCTCCTCCTCAAAGATGAACAAAGGTAACCAAGTTCTCAACGTGGAAAAATCTATCAACTTTGTTCAACGGAACTTTCTAGAAGTCAAACGCATTATCATTGTTAACAGCTTCTCTCGCCATCGATTAGTTGCAGACCTCCAATTTGCAGTACCTTCGTTGTCAATTGCAGTACCTTTAAAGCATATTTACAGGTAATCAAGTGCTTTTTCAAATTTCAAAATACAAACATTTCTTCACCTTACACTGTATTTTTTAAAATTTAAATTCAGTCCTATAAGCAATGTAATTTGCAGTATCGTTCATGCATTTTTACAGGTAATCAAGAGCTTTTTTAAATTTCAGAATACAAACATTTCTTCACCTTACATTGTATTTGTATTAATTTAAATTCAGTCCTATAAAACAAATGTTACTTTTATAGTATCTGACAAAGTACAGTAATAACTTGTTCAGTATCACTGTCAGCAGTCGTTAGTGTGAGAGTCAAAACGAATGGTCATTTTGTGATGAAAATAATGACAGGGCTTTTATAAACTCAAGCTCATCAAAAGGAGTGTGCAACATATGTTGTGCTTATCCATGTTTTTTTGTCTTACCCTCAACTGCTCATTCTCAGAAGCAGAAAGAAGTATTTATTTTTAAAAGATGCAAGATATT
>JAUMHA010289917.1:0-14794 GCA_032359765.1 Saxidomus gigantea | reverse complement strand
ATGTGTTGATTAGATCACTGATATGTCCTGAAAGACTCTATGTGTTGATTAGATCCCTGGTGTATCCTGAAAGACTCCATGTGTTGATTAGATCCCTGATTCGTCATGAAAGACTCCATGTGTTGATAAGATCCCTGGTATGTCCAGAAAGACTCCATGTGTTGATTAGATCCCTGATATGTCCTGAAAGACTCTATGTGTTGATTAGATCCCTGGTGTATCCTGAAAGACTCCATGTGTTGATTAGATCCCTGATTCGTCATGAAAGACTCCATGTGTTGATAAGATCCCTGGTATGTCCAGAAAGACTCTATTGTTGATTAGATCCCTAGCATATCCAGAAAGACTCTATGTGTTGATTAAATCCCATGACGTCCTGAAAGACTCTATTGTTGATTAGATCCCTAGCATATCCAGAAAGACTGTATTTGTTGACACAATCCCAGGTATATCCAGCAAGACTGTATTTGTTGATTATAGAACCCTGGTATATACAGAAAGACTGTGTGTGTTGATTAGAACCCTGGTATATCCACAAAGACTGTATTTAATGATTAGAACCCTGGTATATCCAGAAAGACTATTTATTTATTAGAACCCTGGTGTATACAGAAAGACTGTATTTGTTGATAGATCCCTGTTCAGAGAGACTGTGTTGCCTTAAAACTAGGCTCGTCAAGAAATATATATATATTTCTCAGAACTTTGGTATTTTGGTTTTGTGTTTCTTCAAACCTTGAATTTAAAAGACTTGAAACATCCATAGTGACTTTCTGTAGCTTACAGACTCATGTATAGAGATAGGCAATCTTTGTTTTGCTAAGCACTGTGGCAGGTAACAAACTGTATTTGATGCCTACAGCATTGTTTTGTCCAGAGACATTCTTGTGATGCTTTCAGTGTTAGTTGTCCAAATTCTATGTAGCCTGGAACTGTTTGTAGCATATTCAGAAAGCTCTTGGTTGACTAAAACATTATGTCCAGACAGACTCAATGAGTTCACTTTTTCAAAAGAAGACAAAAGCAAAAGTATGTATTTTATAACTACAGACACTTTCCTGATAAAAAAATGTTCTTAAGTGATAGGGGCTTACAAAGGGCAAATTTAAGTACAACCAATTCATGGAAGTTGAAAACACTAATTTATCTTAATGATCTTTAATTATCATATAAGGATATTATTCTTTATAACTGATATCAATCAGTTCTTAGAAATGTTACATACACAATAAGGAAATATAATTTAAATCCTCATCAATCTTTATCAACTCGATAATGACATGTTATCATGATGTTTTAACTTCCTCACGCAACCACCTCCTCTCTACTTTGACCTTGACGAAATCAGAAAAAGAAATCAGTACCGAGCCACCTTTCGGGCAAACTGCCTCGGTAGTTATCTTTTCCTGCATAGTAAGGCTGAAAACTGTGCATATATATATAGACAGCAAGTTTAAAATCTGGAAAGAATATTAGAGCAACTTCAGTAATTCTTAAGTACTTCTTGACTTTTGGAACTAGTGGGTCAGAGTGTTCCAAGAAATCCATCATGATATTCTACGAACATGTACTTCAATTCTTTGTACCTCTTAACTAAAACCTATTCCATGAACACAATGTCATCATCTCAGTCTATTTGGTAAAGTTAATAATTATAGATAAATCAATAAAAAAAATTTCTTCTTGAATGAAATTACTCTCTGACATTTCCAAAGCAAATCTAGTTAAGCCTTAGCTAATATACTATGATAAATCCTTCATCATGACTTAAGGATTCTTACAAAATATCTGAAGACATAAGTTCCCTGAAGTGGAGGTATTTCAAAAGAAGGTCTGCCTGCACTATTATAAGTATTAAATTTGACATTTAAGTTAAAAAGGCTGCCAATCCATTCCTTGTCAGCAACCAAATAAGGACATACAGTATGTTCCCTTTAAGACGATCCTGGGTGCGATACAAATCTCCAGAGGGTTGTGACTGTTTGGATGTAAAGATATCCGGTTTTTATAGAGGCTGCCATATTTGAATTTCAATAATTTTAATAATAAATATAATTATACAAAGTTTGCCAATATTAATATGACCAGACTATGCTCGTCAAACACGCTCCATTCCATGCAGGTATCGGGGAAACTACGTTGATAGACCATACAGCCCAATTTCTTTGTAACCTTTTTTGAGACCAATATTTTAGATAAAACATGTTTGAATATGCAAAAATTTGGAGATGAGGATTTCTGCTATTCACAAATACAGAGAAATCATAAGCTTTAAGTAAGGCAGGCACATCAATAAGGGAAAATATGGTACTTCATTATTAAAATAAGAACAACCCACAAACTTTTAGCTAAAATTTTGCTAAATTTTATATGGTTGTTTATCAAATATTGAATGCATAGCATACCTTTAACTAGATAGATGATAAAATGGGCTATTACAACCAGTTATAAAAATAAAATCCGTATTTTCAAGGGGAACATATTTCAACATGCCAATATAGCTATTTTCTATAATAAATTGCTATCCACCCAAAAATGTAAAACAGCTGTAAATGAAGCTTGAACTAAAACAGGTCTTCTTCCCCTTAATTCATCTGTTTTTCAATTACATTGAAAACAAGCATAATTTCAGATGACAATGTGAGATAAATTTAACAAGAGGGACAATGCTTACCTAAAAACTATTGCTCCGAAAACCAGGAGAGAAGGTCATAAGGTCATCTCATAATCAAGGTCAACTAAGGACGATTCTTAAATCACCATAAAGAACTGTACACACAAAAATTTGGTCCAATGATGACTGATTTTTGATCCCACATTACCTAGTTTCAATCTTGACTTAAGAGCTCATCAAGACAACCATAGTGACTATTTTGAAGATGACTGGGTACTAAATATGGCTTCAGGAGTGTAAACAAGGTTTTCATACAACTTGACTGAGTGAACCATGTTCAAAATTGACCTACAGTTTATAAAGACAACATTCTTACCATTTTTCAGGACGATGTGGCTTCTAGAGAGCTCATGGGGTTAATGGGGTAAGCTTTCACTTACGGTGCTTGCATGTATAGCTTTTTCTTAATGCCCCAGAGTTTCATTGAATACTAGGTTTTGGAGATATGGAGGGTAGTGCAGACAAAGCTGCAACAACTTTCTTTCTATTTCACCACACTGTAAGTGAATCATGATCAACTCAAAATTCAAACACTTTAACATAGATTCTTTTCAACCACTACATGAATTGTAAAAGTTTGTCACAACTACATTGTGTACATTTATTGCTATTGAATTCTTTCAGCCCTGGTATCTACAAATCTGACACAAGAGCTGTCCCTCATAGGTGACGAATACTCCCAAAAGAGGAGTCTCACAGCCTCTCTATGTGCTCAACAACTGTGCAATACAATTTTAAAATCCTTCCATGCATGACAGAGTTACCATGCATACAGGATTCCATTACCCTTAAACTGTAAGTGTGACCTTGACCTTTGAGGTAGGGTTATGGGTGTTGTAAGTGACACCTCATCATTATCTGCTGAGCTTTGGTGCAAAGTTATTTTTTAAATCAATCAATGCATAACAAAGTTACAGCCCAGACAGGAATGTTTGAATACATACAGTCTTTAAGTGTGACCTTGACCTTTGAGGTAGGGATGTTGGTCTTGCATGCGACACTTTGTCTTTATGTGCTGAACATCTGTGCAAAATTATTTTAAAATCCTGTGATGCATGACAAAGTTATAGTCCGGACACGAATGTGTGCAAATATACAGGATTCCATTACCTTAAAAGTTAGTGTGACCTTGACCTTTGAGGTAGGGACGTGGGTCTTGCATGGGACACATCGTTTTGATGTGCTGAACATTTGTGCCAACTTGTTTTAAAATCCTATAATGCATGACAAAGTTACAGTCCTGACAAGAAAAAAATATAAGGATAGACACATGGGCGGACGGTGAGATTTTAATCTGCCCACCTTTGGTTGAATTGTCTGGTTGCTAGTTTGTCAAAATATTACATTTAAATTTTTTCTCAGCTAAAATTTGCAGATGTTTAATTCACAATTTATTTTCAAAGAAACCAATTGTAAAAGCAGCAGACTTCATAGTCTTTATCTAGAATTCTATAATTTTGCAAAATTAAAGTCCTTTTCAAAGAGCTTATTAGATTTATCTAATCAAATTCACAAGAACTTTTCAAGGAGTGCCATCAAAGTTCCAATACATTTTAAGGCTTGTGCAAACTATGATAGACGAGAACATTTTCAAAGATTTCTATGTAGGCTTTATAAGCTTTATAAGTCAGGCCCTGTTCAGGCAACATTTTTGAAAAATAATTATTTGATCAAACCTTGTAAGGAGTCGAGTAAAGAAACTTATTTCAAAATCAAGCTCCATTTCAAACACAATTTTGGGCCACTGACACATGGTAATCAAAATAGCTCATCATTACAACTTCATGCTCAACTTCAAAATATCACAGTAAGTGTTTTTCAATTAACAATTTTTTCTGGCCTTATACAATATATGCTATTCAGGGGAGACTACTCAAACAAAAAATGTAAATACACAGGAGTAGACATGTGAAGATTGAATTATTCATCTTTCAATATGGGCATGGCCTTGATATCACTTGTAAGCCAGACTCATACAAAGATGTGTCAAACTATACTGAAATCCCTCAATAGATATCAGAAATCATAGGATGTGGGTATTGAAATTGGATAATAAAAGAGTGTTGCTGAAATTCTGATATTGGTTCGCCTGACTGATCAATAGGCCAACTACTGTCAAATTCCAATCAACTGCAGAAGAGAGTGAAAAACACACCTTACAGCCACTTTTCCACTTAACTGATGTAAGACAAACAAAAAAGTCCAAGTTTTATGTAAAGGTAATAACATTTTCTTGAAATTTTAAAATAAGACTAATAACACAACAAAGATGAGAATAATGTGGTCACTTTATATCCCAGCATACTTTTCTTGACCCTTTCCTAAATCAGTGTCTTGCCATAGTAGCAATCACATGAACAGACAATTTCTAAATTAAAGTTTTACACAAGAGAGCATCAACTAAAAAAGACTAATGAAAACAAATCACATTTTGCACACAAGACCAGACCATCACATGCCATTTAAAACTGATACAACATATAAAATCAACCTTTGAAGAGCTAAATATCTGGAGGAAGTTTATGTTGGTTAATGAAAACAGTTTTATTGAATTAAGTTGGCAGGTGACAAAACACCTGCATATTGAACAAAGAACAGAATATAACCTATGACTATCTAACAAGCTGTTTCTACAGGTTAAACGGTAATAATACAAAAATAGGGCTGTCAATGGTTTTGGGGGCAAGGGCCTTTGGAAGAGAATTTCAATGTGATAAACTAAGGACAAATGATAACACTTACAAAGTATAAGCATAAAATACATCTAGGACATGCTTCTAATAGATTGCATCCTGATTTTACTAAATAAACATGTTACCATTTTAATGTTACCATTTTACAAGATTGTTTAGGTATAATGCCATTGTGAGCAGGCAAGGGAGAATTTTATGCCCGAGTTGGTGTTTTTTTAGGGGAGTGGGGGGGACATCTGGTTTTACAGGGAGAAGGGGACCCAAACCAGCTCATTGACAGCCCTGAAAAAATATGTACCAATAAATTTCATGTCTTCCACAATTATTCATCTGCTTAAATGTAGAGCTTGCTTTTTTTCTGGCAAAAGAAATGTCTCCCCCCCCCCCCCCAACCCCAATGACTGTATTTTGTATAAATAATAGTCAATTTTGCTGGTGAGGTATCTTTTTGGGTTATGTAAGTACTACAAGTACTTGTAACATCCAAAGTGACAATGGGACTTAAACCTGTGACATGTTACCCATAGTAACTGTTATAACATGGACAGTGTTCAAATGTTCTGTTTAATACTAATTAATACTAACAGTTTCTGATTGCGGAAATTATTTTGATCGACTGAATTTCAGGTCATATTACCAGGCATTCTGCAAACTAATCTTGCAGATATCAGAAAACAATAAGACACTTTTGCTTGTACTGTTCAACATCTCTTTAATGAAACAAGGGACCTAACTTGCTCAATTTGGTTTTGGTACTGTTCTCTGTATACAAGGGGCATGATTATTTTTGGAAGACTTTCTGATTTTTCATATTTGTATTTTTTTCATTGCAACCAGCCATCCAGCTGGTTTCAAAAAGTTTAAATGTGAATAAATCAATCTAAATAAATAAAATGCCAAGCATTTACTTACCAACAAGGCTATCTAGAAGATATGTGAGTAATTTCTGAGTACCTTCGCTGTACCATTTCAACATTTCTGGCGTTAGTGGATTACCTATCAATCCTGTGTCATAACAAAAACAAATAATCAGAGTAAGTCCTTCAAATGTACCGCTGAAATGTAACAGGGAGACAGTGAATAATGTGTCCATCCATAGTTAGTGTCAATTATTAATGCTTGCTGCTACTTTATATATTTACATTTTGATTGTTGTTACATCAGTTTGAACAATCCAGTTCTCCTGACTGACAACTTTCACATGAGTTGCAAGTGGAGAACAATGAAATTGGATTTCGTCAATCATAGGATTTATTTAGAAAATTAGAGAATACCTGAAACTCTAGGAAATAAAATAAAATCTTTTGCACAATAATCTCTTAATTATGGTTGCAAAAGAGCAAATATTTTGCCCTGAATTAGCAAGTTTGTAATCCAAAACAAGCACGCCAATATGGCCCGATATCAATCACCTGCCTACCACTGGCAATAATACAAAGTCAACAATCATGTCACAGAAAGGGTCAATTTTGACCTGGAGTCAGATATGAACATTCATAGGTGTACTAAACAATGCTACAGCAGCTGCTGTGGGCCTTGTGGTTTTAGACAAGAAGATTTTGAAAGTTTTCCTTATATAACCCTACATGAAATTATGTGACCACCATGGACAGGTCAATATTGACCTCAGGGTCATGATTTTAAGAGGCCAACTAGGCAATGCTCCATTCCAAATATCTCAGCCTTGTGGTTTCAGAGAAGAAGATATTTAAAGATTTCCCAAAGAAATCTTTGTTAAATCAAGCAAGTCCCTGGGTGAGGTCAATTTTGACCCAGGGGTCATGATTTTGGTAGAGGTCCAAAAGGCCATACTACATGTTCTGTGGTTTCAGAGAATTTTTTTTATGTTTTCCCTACATTTATAAGCCTATATAGATGTAAAAGCAAGTAACCCTAAATGTGTGGTCAACTTTGACCTGAGGGGTGATGATAATCTTGGTACAGGTCCACTAGACAGACAACAGATGGACAGTGGGCAAACTTAATTGCTAAAAACAAAGGGCCATAACACAAACATGCAGATAGTGTGCCTCTTGGTACTGAACATTAACATAACATATCATTGAATTCCCCCTAGTAGTTGCTGAGAAACAGTACCAGTATAAAATTTCAATACAGCATAATCAAAGGGCAATAACTCTGGGAACAATAATCCAACTGGAACAAGCAAACAATGAACATGGAGTTCTATTGAATTCCCGCCAGTAGTGGCTGTCAAATAGCCTGGAAACGAATTCATATATCTTTGATTTCATATATCTTTGAACAAGAACTGTCCGTCACAAGTGACGAATGCCCCTGAAAGAGGTGTCTCACTGTCTGTGTCCTCTCCATGTGCTCAATAAATGTGCTATGTAATTTTAAAATCCTTCCATGCATGACAGAGTTACCATGCATACAGAATTCCATTGCTTTTAAACACTAAGTGTGACCTTGACCTTTGAGGTAGGGACATGGTTCTTGCAGACAACACATAGTCTTGATGTGCTGAACATCTGTGCCAAATTATTTTTAAATCAATCAATGCATGACAAAGTTATAGTCAGGACACAAATGTATGCATATATAGAGGAATGCATTACCTTCAACCTCTAGGTGTGACCTTGACCTTTGAGGAAGGGATGTCAATTTTGCATGCGACATGTCGTCTCGATGTTCTAGACATTTGTGCCAAGTTATTTTCAAATACTTCAATGCATGACAAAGTACCAGTCCGAACACGAATGTGTGCATATATGCATATATAGAGGAATGCATTACCTTCAAACTCTAAGTGTGACCTTGACCTTTGAGGAAGGGATGTCCATTTTGCATGTGACACGTCGTCTTGATGTGCTAGACATTTGTGCCAAGTTATTTTAAAATCCTTCAAAGCATGACAAAGTTACAGTCCAGACACGAATGTTTGCATATATAGAGGAATGCATTATCTTCAAACTCTAAGTGTGACCTTGACCTTTGAGGTAGGGATGTCAGTCTTGCATGCGACAGGTCGTCTTGATGTACTAGACATTTGTGCCAAGTTATTTTTCAAATCCTTCAATGCATGACAAAGTTACAGTCTGAAAACGAATGTGTTAGTTGGGACGTACAGACAGATAGACGTATAGACAGTCAGACGGACCATGCGATTTTAATATGCCACCCTTCGGGTGCATAAAAAACAACTGGATCAAAATGTAACCAGTAATCAACGGTAAAATTTTCACAGCTGAGGGTACAATTAGTTCATCTTTACATTGTTTGACGTATTTCAACTTCTAGCCTTCGGATCTTACCTAAATTTTGCAGGTTAAATAATTTTCCAAGCTCAAATGGCAGAACCCTGAGATGATTGTAGTTAAGCAGTAATTCTCGTAGATGGATGAGATCTCCAATCTCCGCTGGCAACATGCGGATCTTATTTGATGACAGATCAAGGTAATGGAGGTGTTCAAGGCGGGAAATGTCGGGTGGTATGCGGACTAGATTATTATCATTTAGATACAATGAGGTTAGATGAACCAGTCTCCATAGTTCTGGACACAAGTTCCGAACAGTTCCTGAAATTTGTAACAAATAATCAATGCAACAATTGTCACGACTTTGTCAAAGTTTAAAGCTATGTGTAAATACCACACTCACAGTGTATATGATAGATTTACTAGACACATGCATACTAGTAGAAAGTAGTTGCAAACAAAAAATCGCAAGTTTTTTCTGGAACTTTTTTTCTGGATGTCCCAGGTTCTTTGCTGTACCTCATGATATCCTAAATTAAAAATTGCCAACTTTCACTCATAAATTCTCCAGGCTCAAACACATGCCACTCGGAGTCAGGAGTATCAATATACCTTGTAAATATGTTTTATTAGACTGATTCAATGATTAAACAAGACTAAAATGTCTATCTTACCTGTTATCTCAAGTTCATACCAGGACGATTTCTTGCCAGCTTGAACATCTTCTTGGGACATGAGTGTGTGAGCTCTTCGAGGATTTGGGGATTCATACTTGTCTCTCTTCTGCATTTTTGCTATTAAAAAATAAGAAAGTCATTACGGTAACCCTAATAACAACACCTGTGAAGTTTCAAAGAATTCTGACCAGTAGTTGCTGAGTGCTAGCATGGACAAATTTTGCCTATGGATGGATGAATGGAGAGAGGAGCATTTCTCAAATATAGCTCTCATATACTTCGTATTGTTGGAGAAATGCTTCAATTCTGAGAAGAAAAATGAGCACCACAAGCAGTTGCAGATGCTCATCTTTTTTCTTGTCTCTGTGACTATGAAGCATTGTCCTTTTCATCTCACAAGTATCATTATGGTGAATATCTGTTGCAAGTTTCAAAGCAATACCATTGTTATTTCAACAGAAAAGTGGATCTGAACGCAAGAACAGAAGTGATGTTTTTTTAAGTAGAAAACGAGCCATAATTCATACAAAAGGCAAGGTTCTGACTGCCCAACATTGGCTTATGATGGTAAATAAGTGTTTAAAGTTTCAAAGTAAAGCCCTTGCTACTTGAGGTGTAAAGTGGACCTTAACACAAAACTTAACCATTGAAGAAGCATTAATGACCTAAAAATAATGATACAAAATTAATTAACCAATTCTGTTTAAGGTCACTGTGACTTTGAACTTTAATCTGTTGAGATGAAAATCTACAGGGGTCATCTACTGGTTGTGATCAACCTACCTACAAAGTTTGAGGACATTTGGTCAAAGCATTCTCTAGTAATTGATCAGATAAGTTTTATGTATTCAAAGTGTCTGTGACTGACCTTGACTTTTGATCGGTTCCAAGAGCTTAAAATTGATGAATACGGGTCATGTACTGGTCATGACCAACCTAACTACATAATTTGAGGACACTAGGCCAAAGTGTTCTCTAGTTATTGATCACAATGTGTTAAAGGTCTAGGTGACTGACCTTGACCTTTGACCTTAAATTGACAGAGGTCAACAACTGAACATGACCAACCTACCTAAATAGTCTGAGGACACTGTCTTGGCCAATGCATTCTCTAGTAATTGATTGTACAAGTTTTTATTGATTAACATCACCGTGATCTTGACCTTTGATCAACTGACCTAAAATCAATAGGGGTCATCTACTTGCCATAACAAACCAACCTTCAAAGTTTGAGAACACTATGCCAGATCATTCTCTACTTATCGATTGAACAAATTTTTTTCAGTTGAACATCACTCTGACCTTAACCTTTGACCTCAAAATCAACAGGAGTTATTTACTTGCCATAACAAACCAACTTATCAAATTTGAGGAACCTAGGCCACATATGTGGTAATGGTCAATTGTAATTAGCTGTAATCAATTACATGATTCCATGTAATCAGGAACAATCTGTAATCATGTAAATTCTGATTACATTTGATTTATTTCAAATTGCCTGAAATCATGATTATTTTCTGAACACTTTCTGATTACATGCATTACAGAGTATGATTTTCTATGTCATTATTGTATTAACTACCTTTTTAATACATACTGAAATCACTTGCAGTATGCAAATGCTGTTGTATCTATAGTGCTGTTTAAAGAACTTGAAGAAGGCACATGCTTCTACATGTAAGCTTTTAAATCTGACTGCTGTAAGATCCAATTTAATACTATTGCTTTTAATATTTGTTTTGTATTGATTTAATATCTATAGAAACAACATATTGTCCCGCTAATATTTTCAACAAGGTGTGATATACACTGTAAGCAATGAGGTTACAGATTTTATATGGTTGCATTAAAACTATACAAGTGCCTTAGGTACAAAAGAATTGATACAATGGCATTAAAGAGGTATAATTATGTATCAGTTAACAAAACCGTCTTATTCCTAGTATTAAAGAATTAAGACATACTTCTCTTCTGAAGAAAAGCTATGCCTTTCTTCCCTGGTGACTATTATTTAAGATTATCTGTTTATAAAGATAGAGAACACTGAATGAGTGAATAGAGATATCAAGAGCACCCATGAGTCTTTTAGAAATTACCGCTAGAACTTAAGGGCCAATGAGACGAAATGTTAGAAGGCAGCTCATATATATATAAAAAAAACCAAGAAATCACCCACTTTTCCTTCCAATTTCAGGAAAAGTCAATATTTACCTAAACTTTGATACTTTATGCTCATTGTTCTTTACTGATTACTGTTATCAAAATTTAGTCTGTAATACCAAAAATTATATATGAAATTGACCAAGGAGTTAGGAATTATCATTTTCTTAATATGTTATGCAGCTTGATTTCAGCCTGAGGTATTTTAATGTTGGATATATATACATTTTATTTGACAAATAAGTTGACATAACAAAACAATGATTTATTAACTTTGTTTCATGTACTACAAGCTTGAGTAATCATGAATACTTGCTAAACATGCTAATTGTAATTTAATTAATTACATATATATATGAAAAATGAAGGTAATTTAACCCTAATATTGTATAACATTATTAATATACCAAAGTAATTGTTATTTAATCAATTACATTCTAGTGTAATTAGTCACAACTCTGACCTAGGGCATTTAGCTTTCTCTATTGAACAAGGTTTGGTCTAACAACAGACTGACTGATATGTTCAAACCAAGTTACCCCTCAATCAACTTTACTCGATATTGAAAAAGTATTTGTGCTTGTTTTGTTATAACTTTTGTGATTCTCACACCTTGAGAGTATCACAGACACCTGTAGACTGCTTTATGTAATCGTTCAAACTATACCAGATTAAGTGAAAACTTGAAGCTGAAACGTGCTCGTGGTCAGTTAGTACCTAAATCAACTCGTACCTTAGTCATCTCGTACCCGAATTGGTCAACTTGTACGGTTAACAAAGTCAACTCGTACCCTTTGTAGTCAACTGGTACTGTGTTTCAAAACTTTTATTTCAACCAGGAACAAAAGTGACTGGTATGTAATCAAAAGTTGGGCCATATGGAATATATCATGATTTAATTAAAATCTGTGTTATAGTGCTAATTTATTTATTCTATGAGCGTGTCTACAAACCTAAATTCGATGTTTGAGGGCCTATTTTATCATAAAAAACCTAAGTTGAACTGAAATAAAACATATTTTTGTCGTTTACTTTAAGAAAATGATACAATTTTCGAAAGTCCTGTTATTTATTATTTAGTAATACCTCAAATGAATGATTACAAAGGGTACGAGTTGACTATTTTTCAAAACATTCTCTTCATTTCTTCCACTTTCTGATACAATTTTGAAAAATAAGAGCAATTTAAAGTATTTCAATGCAAACATTTAATGATGATTGATAAAAAATATTATTATCTCATAGATAATGAATAAACATTTTTACGAGTTGACCAATTCGGGTACGAGATGACTAAGGTACATGTTGTCTTAGGTATGAGTTGACTGGTTACCGCTGAAACAGCTTACACAAAATGACAAATTTTAAGCAAAAGTACAATTCAACACCATTTACATATCAGTTGCATGAAGTGCTTGGTATTGTGGGGTAAAATATGCTGTGAAAACATTGGTTTACATGTTAATTTACCTGTGGTTACTGTGTTTCAGTCTCATTATGTAGCACTGGCAATGGCTGTACACCAGTGCCACAATACCGATACGCTATAATCACAGGGTAAAAAGTAAACCATATATATTTGTTCTACTTTCGGATTTGAGACATTATAGATTTAAAGAAATATTAAGTAACACACTCTTTAAACTATTGTCATCTACACATCGGCAGTAATATGTATAGGAAATAATTCTGGATCCCTACTGTACAGCTGTAGAAATGCTGCCATATTTTTTATCCATATGTTAAATATGAAAAAAAACTTATCTTCGAAGAAGCTGAAGGGGATGTCTCAAGCCTTGTAATACAAATATAATTTTAAATCATCATCAATTATCTGATACCCAATATCAAAATATGAAATAAATATCTACTCTGCCAGAATATTCTGCCTGAAGCCTATTCAGTGATTTTCAGCCTAGACAGGAAAAAGCTGCAGGAAATTCTAAGTCTATGTTTTTGAATGACTTTTACTGTTTGGAATGGAACGCCAAAATATATAAGACATATTTTTACCGTCATTTAGGTTAATGCAGGCGACTTTGCCTACTTTTATTTTAGCTTTCTGTAACGATCTGACCCAATTCTTCTCGAAGATGGCTGCTCTGAATCAAGACTGCGATGAAACGAATATTTTGATTGGACAGGCTGATTTTCCACTCGGATTTGTTCTACATTTATCCTTCAAATTGATCTAAAATGGCAGCCTCCATGCTTTGGAAAGGTTGGAATATTTTGCTTTAGCAAGCATACTCAATGTAGCGTGTCTTAAAAAAACCCTTTGTAGGGTTACATTTTGCAAAAGAGGAAAGTTTTTGAAAAAAAATAATCCTGAAGCGGAGTCTCCGTATTTCACGTATTTTCGCGACCATTTGGTCCCAAATCCTTAGTAATAATGGGGGACCAAGCAACATACATACCAGCAGGGTCCGTATATTATTGTAATATACGGACCCTGATACCACAAAGCCTTGAATAAATACAAAATCGGCAGGTTTTTTTTTTTCAACAAATAGGAGATAAACTTTAGCAGGAAAATAATTTAATTCTAATTATCCAGTTAAAGTACCAGTTTTCCTTTTACATTATTTCTTTGGTACCCGCATGTAATGAAGCCGACAATTCTCGGCTTGCCGTGACGTTATACTGACCAGTTAACCAATCAGAATACTAGGTGGCATTCATTTCTTCATTCAGTAAAAGGTGAAAACTCTGGCTACTAGTTGGTCTTTTTATTTTAACTTACTCAGTTATTATTTTTTTACTTTTAAATACCAGGTCCTATTTGTCTGCTTTAATATATGCGAGCACATGATGTAATGATAAGAAAGAATATATTTGAAATGATTTATAATTCATGTCATGTTGCTAAAAATGTTATAGTAGCTTGTTTGTGTAACTTTTAAGACTGACAACATCCCCACCAACCAGTCAACATATATGTCATACAAGCTGCTAATCACATTCATGTGCAGATGTTCATATATTCACCATGTGCAGGGATACATTGTTGGAGCTTTACAATCCAGCTATGTGCCGTCCTGCCCTGCTTCGCACATGTGTCTGCCGAATTTAATTGATAATTATTATTCACCAATATTAAGGTCAAACTATAGTTTAATGGACCTGTGTAAAGATGATACTGACCAAGGCTGAAGGCTAAAAAAATATTACTTTTTTCATACATTAGTCTACAATTATTTATTAAATCGTATATTTTTAAATTGTTTTATAGAATTTATATTTTATTCCTCAAAGAAACAAGTGACAACTATATATTAAATGCTATAATGCACATTGTACACTTACGTTGAGCTCAATATATAGGTCTGCAAAACTCAAACATTAGTCTACACTTAAAGGTTTATAATT
>JAUMHA010289916.1:0-28339 GCA_032359765.1 Saxidomus gigantea | reverse complement strand
ATCAGTTTTGGAAAGGGATCTTGATTGATATTGGTGACACAGTTAATAAACTGTCTTGGATGTAAACAATATGTCTTTTTTATAACGATTATCATAGTAGACAGCCGAACTCTCTGTGTTTCAATTTTAGATCGTTAATGTTCTTTTGAGGTTTTAGGCGTCTGTGTGTCACATATGAGAATGGAGAACAAGTAAAAACAGAAATGGAAGAATTCTGAATTGTTAGTCAATTTGAGAAAAGACGTTTAAATGCGTTTCATTATGTATTATAGTAATAAGTTTTTAAGTACATTTAAAAATGCTTTATGCATGGCTCCAGAATGATCGATGGACAAACATACGCACAAACAGCTAAGCAGCTGATATCTGTACTTGATAAAATAGTGTTATCCTTGTTCAAACTTTTTTTAATTGAAATAATGATTTGATTTTCTGCATTTTGATTTTATATCATTTCATAGCAATTACAATATTCATTGTGAATAGTAAGGCGGCGATATACAGTTGTCGCCTTGTTCGTTCGTCCGTCCCGATCCTGTGCGCAGCATAACTGGGGAATTATTGAAGGGAATCAGTTCATACTTCATTTATCGATAGAAGACATTGAGAGTCAGTGTAGTGCACAAGAAACATAACTCACGATACCGGTATTGGTGTTTATCCCTTCGTTCTTTTCTGGATCTGTTTGAACCTCGCAGTACAATTTTCAACTACACAGTACTACTTAATGACTGAAAGATCTCGGGGAACTTTACAAAGCTAAGCTACATTTTTATACGGACGGATAAACGGACGGAAAACGCGAAAACAACATACATGTAGCTCCACCTTTAGCTGTGAAAAAAAAACCTTATACAATGTAATCGATTCTTTGTTAATATCATATGGTATTCAGTAATGGTAGTGTTATATAATTGTAATATTTTATGTTTATTGCAGTTCCGCCAGCACGACCAGAATTCTATTTTAAGAGTTCTGATGAAAAAATCGTAAATGATTCACTTGATGTTGTGAAAAACGACAGCATTACAGTCAAGTGTAACTCAAATGGTATGCCGTTGCCTGTTCTAACGTGGTGTGATTCGGTAATAGTCAACAACATTCTATCGAAAAATTACATACAAAAGGATTTTAGCTGTACATGCAATGCTACGAATAAAATGGAAGAAACTGTCGGCGTGAACGAAACTGGTTCAAACACTGCCACACTTGTGGTAAATGTTATGTGTAAGTAAAGAATATTTTATTGGATGATCGAGCCAGATTAAAATCAAACTTCATAAATTTGTACTGTAGAGAGAGAGAAAGAGAGAGAGAGAGAGAGAGAGAGAGAGAGAGAGAGAGAGAGAGAGAGAGAGAGTGTGTGTGTGAGGGAGAGAGAGAGAGCAGAGGGGGAGAGGGAGTATCTCTGATCGTTATGTCAACATTAATTATAGTTATACCGCACTATTTTACTGTGTTGAATATTACTATGAGAAGTACAGGCGCCACTTGAACTTTTCATACACGAACATCATCCTGGATGTACAAATTACTATTACTTAGGACCTCATTTGCATATAAACGAAGTTGGTGTTTCCGCATGTTATATTATTTTTGTCAGGGAAGTAGACAATTCGATCGTGGACATGTTCGAGGGGATCACGTCTCCTCGGAACGAAATATTCTCCTAAAGTCAACAATGGATCCTACCGAAGTGATAATGTTGTCTTTACTGTTTTTTATTAAGTCGTTGTACAGGTGAAATTATAACATGAATGTCAACCTTTTTCGAAGTTCATTGCTTTAGTTTATGATAAATCAATTTATAAATACAATAAATTACATTAATTTTCGATATCGTTTAACATAATTGAAACAAATTTATTCTTAAATCGCTCTCAAACCTCATTCCTCATTGATACATGTTATGTTTACTAAAGCGTCAATAATTATTATAGCGAACGGCAGCTCAATGTGATTCTTTAAATAATGACAACATACTTATACCTTAACTGACCCGTTTAAGGGTTCGCTTTTTGATCGATCGCCCCAAATATACAATTGAACATACATTTATTTTAATATCTCGTTTAAGTTGCAAACCTCTTCAAATTATTTTCATGACGCTGTAAATAACTTTCTCGTTTTTAAATTACTTCAACTCAGCTTAGATATAGTGTACGTCTAATTTTAGCTAAGCCGCCTTGTCGCGGTGGTAGCGCGTTCACCACAGGTTCGCACAGTCCCTGGATCAATCCCAATGAATGTAATGTGGTAGTAGTGTCCTAAAGAATGTTCATTCAATCTAGATTGAGTCTCGAGAGCGGTAAATGCAACTTGTAAGGCGTTTAACTCGTTTTGCATGCGAGAATGAAAACAGTTTAAATCAATCGTCAATGTAGCGGGGACAATTTGCCCTTCCGCCCTTCCGAAATATTATCAGCAGCAATTCATCGCAAGAAAACAACAGGATTATCCCGATAAGGTTATTAATTTATGATAGTATCTGAGAATAAAATAGATTCTACTAACTTTAGGGCGATATTTTCTTACAAGGAAACCTAACCACTGTAAAAACGTATTGTATATGATGTCATTTTAGTTTTGTATGCTAAACGTTCGGTATACTGAATATACATCAACATGTTATCATGAGTATGCACGTTGTTAAATTGCAGATCCCCCTAACACACCACAGGTTTTGCTTCAAAACGGTACAAAGTCACCAACAGAAGTAGATGAATGTACTGATGTAGAAGAATATCAATCATTCAATTTAAGCTGTTTTGCTGTTAGTAAACCAACAGTGAATAACTACACATGGATAGGACCTGTTAATGCATCTACATCCACGTTAGAAATTCACAATGTTAGCAAACGTCAAAGTGGCAATTATACATGCTATGCTTCCAATTTCATGCAGAGGAGTTTTGATGACGCTCAAATTGGATCATCAAGCAAGAGCATATCGATACATATTTTATGTACGTATGAAAAAAAATTGAAGTAACGAAATTATTTCATTGAGTTAGAATGTTCTGGTGAAAGGAAAAGAATAACATCTTAATTATATAAAACTAGTTCACCTTTAGATTTAAAGAAATGGCCGAAACTTTTCTTTTGAATAGCATACCATCACATACAAAGTCTTTGTCACTTTCCTTTACAAATACAGGTGCAATTTTCATAACTGTGTTAACTCGTATTAGCAAGTAAATAGTTACTGTCACTTCATAAAGTCAAAAATTTTAAGCATATTGCTCGCTTTCAATTTATTGTCATATTTCCTTAAAAATTGTAACGCTACAGATGGGCAAATAAACAGTGTTAAATTGCGTAAAAATTAAATATTGCAAAAATATTTACTACAATTTGCTGATTTAGATATAACGATGCAAAAACAGTCATCTGTATGTATGATCAAATTTTTATCAAAATATTTATTACAGATGCAGCTGAAGTGTCAGATTTTTATATAAAGGGATATAACAAAGGCGGTATTGTTATATCCAACCAGACGGACAATGTTACGTTTAGATGTGACGTTGATAGTAATCCAGGCTCAACAATAAATGTAACGTTCAAAGGCACTTCACTTATTACGAAGTCAGACGCAAGGAATCTTACACACATTGTTAACAACCTGTCTTGCAGTAATGCAGGAGTATACTACTGCTCTTCAGTCAACAAATACAATTATGGAAATCTTTCGGGAAAACGACTAACTCTATTTGTTAAATGTAGGTTTGTAAGATTTCCTTTATTCACTTTTTTAATATTTAAGGTTATTAACCAAATGTGTTAAGTAATACACTTGTTTCCTATAAAGAGATTTGAAACATAACTTTCTAGATTCTGGCATTTAAAATTAAGCAAACCGAAATATATAATTATTTTGATTGTATGAGTTAAAATGATATTACTTTTTACAGAATAGTTATGTATATAGGAGTCTAGTTACAACAATAAGATTATTATAAAGTACTCATTTTTTCGAGTTTATGCCAATCACAAGAAAACCGTGGTGATAAAAATGCTGTAGGATATTACGTAAAACGATGGAAGTACCGACGAATTAAAGATTTTTTGAAAACGTTGATTCTTTTTCTCCAAATAATTTTTACGTTTACTTTGTTTTGAACTTGAAGAAATAATTCCAATTCAGAAGGAAATAAAAGAAGTTCTTAATGAATGAATAAATATGCCTCTTTTATCCGGATAATAATAATAAATTTAACACAACAGGTCCACCACGTCCAGAGAATGATAGTTTAAAAGAAAACTTTACCACTTTTAAGTATGTACCCGCGCTTTTGAGTTTTATCGCTATGGATTATTTGGAACCTGGAAACACAACATTTCAATGGGAACGGGAAACGAAGCCATCGCAATGGACAGCACTTACAAATGAATCAAATAGAATACAAATATCAACATCCGGATTGCATACAAATCTAACAGTGCTGAACGTTACAGAATTGTACTCTGGAAAATATCGTGTTATATACAACAATTCCCAAGGTGGTAATATGCAGCTGTTACAATTATCTGTTGCAGGTAGGACAATAACTTTCTGAAAAGACAAATGTTTTGTTACCTCTAAGGTAGTGTTTAACTCATGTTCAGTACATGCCAAAATCTTACTACGTGTGAAATAGAATTTCGATTTTGCGTCTGTGTCATGCTTAACGCCCGTATGATCCGAGACGGATCAAACTACCATTTTAATAATCATTTCCCGCCAATATTCATCATTTGTTACCTGCCTAATTATTTGATACGTTTACATTCAATACAAGTTTATGTTACATTCGAAATTATGTTAAGTCCATATACGTGAATTGGTGTGCATTTCTAGCATCCGAATATATTGTCCGTTATTCAAAACCAACGAAGCAACAAAAACACGAACAATGTGCTTGACCATTGTATGAAGTTGTATTGAATTCCAACGAGTAGTTTTTGATTTATAATCACGACAAGGAAAAGTAACAAAGGACAATAACTATGTAATGTGTCAAGATAGAGTTATGGTTCTTCTGCACTGCACTTCCTCTCAATGTGCTTGATCGTTGTATGAAGTTGTATAGAATTCCAACCAATAGTTTTCAAGTTATGCTCCGGACAAGGAAAATACAACGGTCCGACCGACCGGCCGAACGACCGACCGACCGACCGACCAACTACCGGGTGACTCCTAGATACCCCCCTTAACTTTGTTGGGGGGGGGGGGTAAAAAAAGTGTAACATGGGGGGATACTTAAAAAAAGTAGGCAAAACAGAGCTATGGTTCTTTGGCACTGAACTTACACTCATTGTAAGTTTCTAGTAATTCCCTTCAGTACTTGTGGAGTTATGCTCCGGACAAGAAAAACAAAGACAATCTAACAAAGAAGAATAATTAAAAAATAGGCAAGGTAGAGCTATGGTTCTTGAGCACTGCACTTCCGCTCAATGTCCTCTGTCTGTGTGTGAAGTTTAAATAAATTCCCGTGAATACTTTTGGAGTTATTCTCCGGAAATGTAAATGTAAAGTTTGTAAACTAACAACCGAAAATGTACAAGAGGTAGTAGAAGATTGTTTTCTATTTGTATAATTATTTCTTTTTTTCAGATTTGCCGGATCCGGTAACTGAATTCAACTTTAGTGACAAATCACTAAGCACTACAGAGGTAACACTATTTTGGACAAAGGGTTACGGAGGCGGTTTAACGCAGACATTTATTCTACAGTATAATAAATCTTCTCCGTATGTCTTTACAAATATTTCCATAGAGGAGATAGACAGCACAGTAATGAATTATACGCTAACCGGACTTTCTAGTGGATCTGCTTACCAGCTTCTTTTGTGGGCTACAAATATATTAGGAACTAACAATATTCCTAAAACGTTGATCATTGTTACAAAAGGTTTGCTATCAGATATTTTCATTTATCATTTAATTTCGCTAAAATGTTTGGACTAAATAACAGTTTAACTAGTTTAAGTATTTTCGAAAAATTGTAAGACCAGACGCCTATTTTATGAAACACTCGGCTTTAAAGGAAAACGTGAAAACACAAAATTAAAATATATATTGTTGTATGTGTGCCAGTTGCAACGATTTAACAGGAAATACACAACTTTAGTAAAGATGAATAAATTAGACTTCACCATAAAGGAACTGCTATTGACCTATTTGGCAACTCTAAAACCGTTCTTTTTAACTTATAGTTGTGTAAGACAAACAGTATTGAACGGGAACTGATTTATAAATGGATACGTTGACCTTCTGCTTATACATATACCTGGAAAAATAGTTTTAATTGTTCTCGTTTTTATGCAAACAAAAAATACATTTTGACATCAATGAATTGTCAAGGTGTAGCTCCCCTTTTGCAACAATATCACATATGTACACTTGTACACAATGAAGCGAAATTGCAAAGTAACCTCTCTTTCATTCGTAAATGCCAAATGCTTTACAGTTCAACAAACGGAAGCATTGGTCCGTTAAACCTTATTTATATAATTCATTATGTATAAGATGCTAGTATTAATAACAGTTTTAGTACTTGTAGAAGAGAGCATGCGTTAAATGCCGCTGAAAGTAAACAATACATAATTATTCAATAAACTTGTGTACAAATACTAATTATTTACTTTATTTTTTCTGGAATGTCGACCAGGTAATATGTGCAAATTTAATTCATACCGGTATACAGTTCTATATTCGAAGGTCAAAGTATGTATATCTGCACATCTAGATCGTATTGCATAGTTTTGTAGCGAGTATTATATACTTATATGACCGCAATTATTATTGAATGGAAATTGGACGAAAACACGCCTTTTGAGCACTGAGCAATTAATTTTGACCCGTGGCTATATTTTCATATAAGAAACCCATCGTAATGAAAAATTTCATTTTTTTCACGACAAGTATGTTGCTGTCATTTCAGATCCTGACATAAAAATGAATCAGTCCAAGGATTCCACAGGCCCGGTAGCTGGTAGTGTCTCTGGGTCAATTATAGTAGTTATAGCGATAATTACAGTCGGAGTATTCTTATACAGAAGGAGGTAGGATTGTTGATATTTCTAAAATGCCATAGCACACGTCTATCGTGCTATTCTATTGTTAAATCTTCGTGATCGATCATGACACTTATTGATAATAGTAGATGTTCTAAATGTAGTTCTTCTAAATCGGCCTTAAGTGTTCCTTAGCAATATCTTAAAAGTGAAATAGCTGGATGATATTGAATTGTTGTTACTGACGCAATCTACCAATTCGCTGTTTAGTCACAACAACAATGTATGATTTGAAAATCTTAAACAAATAGTTCGTGTTACATGTTAACCGATTAATCTAAAGATGTCAAGATTTAAAACAATAGAGTACAGCAAAGTCAGTATCTTGGTCCAAAATGCTTGTGGGAAAAATACTTTTACTGAATATGCTAGACTACTATGCTTAATACATGTATATGTCAAAGTATGCTTAATGAAAATCATTTAGATGTTAAAGGAATTCAAGAAGCCTGCATATTTAACCAATGAGAATAATTGATCTGGAATATTACATTTGAAGCATAACAGAAGCCAAAAGAGCCCATTCACTGAAATTGTTTGTGCTCAAACATTGTTTCATGAACTCTTTAGAGTATTTTGATACGAACTTAATACACTATAAATAATCCCCCCAAAAATGAGTAAATCCGTATGCCCTTGCAAACAATTGAAACAACCAAACATGTCTGTAATTTTCACATTGAATTATGCAGGTCTGAATGCTAAATTTGAACCGAAAGTAAGCATTCAAATAATACCAAATGTATTTAACATTTATCTTTTATTGAAAAATTAATTACTTATTTTAAGAAATATTGGTGTAGAAACAATGGCTGTGTTATATGATTCAAGAAAGGAATTACTATGTTGACCTAGTATGATTGAAATAGCATGTTTTTTTTAAATTGGAATCATGTCAATATTATACCATAACATGCTAATATATTATGCTACAGTAATATGTTCTCTAGACACTGAAAAAAAACAAATAGAAAATATTTTTAAGACATTATCAATGTGAAATATCAATACAAAAATTGTCGCCAACTCTGTAAGGTCGTACACTATTCTTAAAACGTAACCCGAGTTCCAGAGACACCCCACAGTACTGTTACATGCCCGGTGTATCGCAACGATCCATAAGACCTCGGTTTAAGTCTCATCCGAAAGACTATTAGTTATGGCGGTTTGTCTATTTTCAACGCAAACAATCACAATTTGTCAGTGCCAGTCTGCTATGGCTTCAAATGTTGTCCAAAGATGCTCAGTGTAATACCAGTTAGATACACATATCTAAAAAACAGGGACTTATCAAATCATGTGGATATCACAATATAGGTTGAAAGTATAAATTAAGTTTCTATTAAGTTTTCTGTGTAAAATCTCCTAAATACAAACTACGTTTCCTCATTATTTCTACATTTTCTCTTCTTGTTAGACTACCCTTTATTATAAAATATATCTACACGCGGACAAAAACATTAAGGAAATTCATGATGTTTTCCGTTAATACATAGTTTCCGTTTCCCATGACTAACATAGGCGGAGTAACAACATGTATGTGCATACAAAAATACCTGCATTCACTTTCATGTTAGCTGATATATAACAATGTGGATAAAATTGCCAACATTGGGTGGTCTAACGACTGAGCATCGCACAACAATTTTGCACGACAAAAATGCTTTCTAATCTTCAGGACAATGACATATTTTAATAATAGGTTATGCAGAGACAATTTTACAGAATAATGCCATTCACACATACTCAGTATGTTTTTTTTTCAGATAGACAACGTTTAGAATATTAGAATCATAGGGCAGTGTTTAATGTAGTCCGATATGCGATGCGGCTTAAAGTCTTACGTGACTGATCTGTATCTAATATCTAAGAGCTGTGCTTTATGAAACACAAATTGTCAGAATTTCTGAACACCTTTAAATAATTATTATAAGTGTATCAACATCAGTAAAAGAGTAAAGAAATTTCCTTTCTGTCAATTTCTATTACAATATCTCACTACCACATACCTGAATGGTCAATGAACGTTTCATACAGTACAGTACAGTACAGTGTCATGAAATACTATTCAATAAATGTACATTACACCATAACATGAGTTTATTCGCCAACAAAAAGCCAAAAGTGCCGAGTTGTTCAACTGTCACCACACTTTCAAAGACGTGAACGAGAAATTTTTAATATATATGTTAATGTATAATTCTCCACTTACTTTTGATCTGCTTGTAGAAAGGAAGATGATTCCAGCAAGTTATACCAAAATATACCATTCACTGGTAAGCTTACTTAAGCAGTTTATTACAGGTTGGGATAAAAGAACTTCTGTTTCATATTTTCATTCTTATATGTCTTATAATAGTAAATGTATTCGCTGTTGCTGAATTTAATGTATAGAAGTTAACTATCTTTGGCTTAGGGGAGGTAAGACTTTCACGGAAATAGCAGCATATTGCATCAAATATCAAGTTCATAATCAGTTCCGTCTTGAAACATTTCACAGGCAATATTCCGGACTCAACGTTTATCTTCTAGCCGACCATTTGCATTTATTAATTTAGACACAAAGAATAGTCCACTTTCATTTTCCAAGGGAAAACATTTGTCATGTTTGATACATGCAAGTTATTTCTGCAGGTAAAACACAAAAACAGATAACGAGTACGATTCATACAAAGCATGAAGATACATCTTTGAATACTTTACAAGAGTTGGACGATGTCCCAGTTTTATACAAAATGTACTTAGATAATACAGAATACTGCAATTCTCTTGAAGCAATTAAAAACATTGACACAATAAGAGTATCAGAATTATTTGCCTATGTGTTGGACAGGAGCGAGGATACTTTTGGTTTGGATTACCAGGTTAGGATATTATTATTCTGAAACTGGTTTGTTAAAGCGTATCATACCTCATTATTTTTAACTTCCCTAGTGATCCCCTAAGGATCATAATATTTATAGTGTCAAACATACATCTACATTCCAAACGGTAGAGTTTTATGTTTATGGACAACCAAAACGGTGTTGTTAACAGTAGACGTCATGGAAATTTTACGTTTTATGTTTAACAAATGTATCTAAATTTACGGTAACGCTACCCGCTTTACAAGGTTTTTTTATCTTAACACAGGAACGCAATGTAATTGTGATTAATATATTACGCATAAAGTAGCCTCAGAACTCGTCATCAATAAATATTTTGTTAAATGTTATTATTTTGTTATGATGTTTTTAAAATTGACAATGGCTTTCTTTTCTTATATTTGTAATCAGAAATTACCTATGGGCTTACAAAAATCGTGTGCATGTGCCAGAAAACAAGAAAACATAGCGCTGAATAGATACAACGGAATTTATCCATGTAAGTTAATTAAAAATGAACGCTTGTATTTGTTTGTGACAATGTAATTTTGCTGATTTTAAGATCAGCTGCTTACACGGGAGGAGAGGGGGACGACGTAATGTCACATTAATTAAGAGGTAAAACTGTAGTTATGTAATTCGCGCTCGTATTGAGGTTGAAACAATACTTGCGATGTAGATATTTGTCATGTTCCCTGTTGTTAATTGTTTCAAGTTCTGAATTCTAAATTCTTATAAAACATTACATAGAGACTTTGAATACCAAGTTCACTAAACGTTTAATATGTTTACAGTTCTTGGTTGCCTCTACTTTAACTTCTATATATGGTAGAGGACTTTCACTTCAATTTCAAAATATAAGGGTTTTTACCGATTTGACTTGACTGTATGTTTTTTATTTGTTTATATCATACAATTAGTAATACTTTTCAAAATGAGTTTTTTGTTATATTTGTTTAAAAATGCTTATCGTGAGGTAGTTTCTATTTTGTCCCATTGTGTGTGTAACTGGTGTTTGATTGTAAGCAATGATTTTTGTGTTTTACACGCCTTATGCATAATCATACATTTGTTTTCGGTTTTTTTTATACCCGTTCATCAAAGATTTAATACATGTACATGTTTAGATCCCGGGACGATACCTCAGTGGAAACGGCACAGAGCTTAAAGCCTCATGTAGTATATTAATTATTCATTCTACAATTATCTTTTTCAGAATGGTACTTTTTGTGACACGATGTTTCTTATAGTATCATATTTAAATATAATGTATTCCGTTTATAAAAGGAATAAACAAAGAAAATGTAGACTAAGTAGACATATTCGTTACATAAATTATTTCCTTTCATTTATTTTTCATTTGAAATAGGACATAGAAGATAAATTTCAAAATGTGGAAATTAGTTTTGAACTTAAGCTATAAGGGTGTTGGTTGACATAAAAAGTATATCATGCTTAACTATATGAATGTGAGGATATCCAACAAAATACTGCAAAGAAACAACACAGCCGGGCCAAACAGTCAAAATTGTAGATTCAATCAAAATATTCAATAAGACATTTGAAATGATATCGACCTCCGTAAAAGTGAATTATTGGTTGTCTTTTGAAATTGGCACATATTGGAGATGAATACTTGATTCCTGAGAGTATTGCTTAAACTTTCGAATGGCAAGCGGTATGCAAAGAGGATTCTGCACCCTTTTGATGTAATTATCACTTGCTACAAGTTTTATTAGATATATTATAACTTTTCTAACCGGCATTTTCCCACTTGCAGATGACCATTCAAGAGTAAAGATACCGGGTCATCCAGATTTCTTCATAAATGCTTGCTATATTCATGTATGTATGATACCTTTAGGGCGTGTTTTATTTTAAGTTTTGAAATATCTGTCAAAGTAGTGTAGCATTCAGTTGTCTTTGGAATCATTCTGTCTAGTCATATAGCAGCCATTATGTATAACAATGAAATTCTACTGACACTGGTGTTTAAAGATTACATTTGTTATTTCAGGGATATGCCAAAAACAACGCATACATTGCATCTCTCGGTAAGTTCAAATCTATTTTTTCTTCTTCATAAGAGAAGTAAATTACTCGATATACACATTATAATATTACGAACTAATCCAGTTAGAGTTTAAGTGTTCTCGAAACAATAAAACAAAATATGTTCTAAGGAGCACTTTTTTGTATGATATTCAAACTATTATCTGATAAGTTTTTCACTTCTTTGTAGAAAGAATACATGTTAGTACTTTTCGAGCATTTTTTTTTCAAAATACATTTATAAACATAATTGAATTAATGTGATTATGTAAACGAGTTTCATCAAACAATTTTAAGAAGATGCACACTGAATATCACAGTGTAAACAAATGATATTTAATCGTTCGTCAATCGACATTTACTTTCCGTCTAGAGAAGAGGGTGCTACAACTAAACCTGTTTCTTTCTAGAGCAAACTGAAACTGGCGTATGGCGTCAAAACATACATTTTATAATTGCATTGGTTATAGAAGCTGGGCATGTTTTTGTCAATATAGAGCACATTGAAAACATTTTATCACGTTTTACAAATGATTAAACCATAAAAATCAAGTATTATTAACAGTATGTGGGTAGTGGATAGGGATGAAAAAAATGAAAATAAACTTTTTCTTAAACTTTGCTTCATAATTGCTATAGATTGATAGAAAATGATAAACCGTAATTTCCGGACAATAGGCCGCGGCCAATACATATAACAGATAAATCTTCGTAGATGCAACCACATGCGGCGAAGCGGCCTTTGCATTTATTAAATTGGTAGTTTCAAATGGCCTTTACGATATTTGTATGTTTAAAACTGGTATTTTGAGTGGGAAATTTAGGTTTTTGCGTTGTTTGAAAGTAGTTCACCTATACGTTCCAACACATACAGCATTCGTGGGTCAATTAACTACCGTATACTACCGTAAATAAGCAAATGAGCGGGAGTGATTAATCATACGCTCACTGTCATGTACAAAAAGGAGCGGCGTTTTATAAAGGTCTGGATATTTGCGCCATATTCGGCTTATCGACTGCGGCCAATATTCTGGAGCGGCTTATACGTTCATTTTTTTTATCGTAAATATATAGGGTGCGGCCAATTAAGTAAATCAGCCTATTTAGGAAATTATGGAAACAAAGAAAACGAATGCACATAAACGATATGTTTATTTAAAAAAATAAACTTTTACAGTTATTTTTCGATTTTTATGATGACATTTAGATGCTGTTTGCTTATTATCATTCAATTTGTTTGGGCAAGATATAGATTTGTAGGCAAAAATAAGAAACCATAAGATGATAAGCTATGATTGGTAAATGGAAAACAAATAATAGGATAAATAAAACAGTTGATTATTTTCTGTATACCTATTTGCATTTGTAAAACACCTTGTTCATAGGTCAAATCATTAGATCATCACTGGAGCTCTCATATCCTAGTTTTCCTTGGAATGTTTATTTCACGCACACATGTAAGCATGTTATGAAACTTCCATCAAGTGAAGCGTTAACGGCGGCAACTATAAAATACTGGTGATGTCACAATTAGGACGTAAACAAATCAGACGATGTTCCTTGCAATCAGTGAAATAATAATAAATTGTGTTTCTAACAAAAATAAAAATCGGCGAAAGATCGAAATCTATTCAAACTACCAGCATTAGTTGTAGTTAAATTGACTTGTGCGCGATTTCTCTGAACTAAGACAACACCGATCTAGAACAGTGAAAAAATAATTCGACCGAGATACTGTTTCACATTCACATTTTGAATGGTGATCACTGGATAACATTACAAGTATGTAAATTGAAATGTGCATCCTGTCCACTCCAGGTAATCACATTAGTACGCCCGGTATAGAGACGGACCAATTAAAACAAGCAAGGGAAGTTGAGGAATATATGTGCTAAATCAGGTCGATGGGGTACATGTACTTTCAATTGCAGCCCGATCCAAGTTGAAGACCTACCTACTTTTTTATTTGTGTTTCTTTACAATAAGACGTTGTTATTACGACTTTTATAAATCATTTCATTTTAAGCATATTTCTGGTGAAGGTGGATTTTTTCCATTCCTAAAGCGCAAAGATTGAAACAGGTTGTATTTATTCTATGAAAAAAAGTCGGCTAGACATATGCTATTTGGATAATTAGCAAAGTCAAACAAAATCTAAATTACTTCACTATTGGCATCCACAACATTCTCAATATAACCAAATCATGTGTCTAAAGGTATCTTAAATTTGAATATAACTATGGTAATTGTATATTAGGTCCAACAACAAAAACAACTGACAATTTTAAAACGTTCTGGAAGATGGTTTGGTATGAGAAGACAGATATAATTGTCATGTTAACAAATCTACATGAACCATCGGTAAGATATTATCATCATTTTATAGTTTGTTATTTCAAATCCTGGCCATGCTTAAAAACCTATTTGCAGTTTGTCATATTCCATAATTGTGATATCATTTGTCGACATTAAATCGTACATAACTTGGCTCTCGGATTAAATAAAAGCAGTTGTTAGGATGAAGAAGACCCGATTTCGAGTAAACACTTGACATATCTATGCGGACAGTTGTCTTAGTATTTGGGATTTACAATGATTTCTGTTTACAATTTATAAAAACATGTCTTTATTTCCTATTAGTTTCGTATAAGTTGGTTTCTCTTTCGTCATTTCGTATTGAACAAGGATTACTATCAAATTTCCGTGCTGACATTTGTTACACTCTCCGGCACTATTTTATGCTTGATTTATGAATATTGCCGAAGAGATTTGTTTACACAATGTTATTTATAACTATCGCGTGAGCAGTTCATCCAAATTTTATGAAACCGAAAAATGTTATAAAACGCTTAATAATTAAATAAACGCAAAAACATGATGTACAATGTACCGATAAGCAACATAGATGCTTGACCATATCTTTGACACAAAGGAAAATATTTATTGTAGGATGTGTTCTTTTCTGTCTCATAATAAGAAGTATTAGGAGCAAAATGTATGTAATTTTCCGAAGTTGTTGATAATGCTTGAGATAAGGAAATTCATTCATATAACCATCCGTATTGAACATAAAGCAGACAGAATGTTCACACATATACGTAGATACAGCAAGTAGATTATGTAAATCCGTCAAATACGTCTCTTTTTAGGGCATGAAATGCGAACAGTACTGGCCTGACCCTGGTGTTACTTTATTGTTTGGCGACATAGACGTATCCTGTGACAAAGAGGAAATATTCGCAGAATACACATCACGATCATTTACCATATCATCCGTACGGAATTTCTAGTTTACTTTTTATTACGTGTTTTATTTAGTTTTTAATTTTATAACTTTTTTATTTTTTTAAGCGACATCAATGATATGTAGGTAGTCGATTTCCTTTTCAAGACATTATGGTACTACGCATACTTCTGCAATTACACTAGTTATATCCGAGTGAATAAGCTGTACTCAAAGTAACACAAGGATTCAGCACTGTCAATGGCTGAGCTAGCGTATATTATATAAGTCAGGTCTGTTTTATATTAATAAAACATAAAGCAAACATTATAACATTGTATTCATAACAATGCAGTTTGAAAGACAGCGTTATCCCCCGGCGTTATCAAGTGGATGACCTTTGTTCTCTTAAGTAGGTTAGGTTGGAACATAAATTATGTCATTAATCTTGAGAAGATAAAGTGATAACTTTCATGAAAATCATTTAAGAGGTATAAGAGTGATTGTGCGGTCAAGAAAAAACAATGATCCCTGCGTGTGACCTTGACCTTGAGTCAGTGGAGTTTGAACATGAGTTATGCACGTCGTATTGATGAAATGATGATTTAACCAAAGTTTCAGGAAACTCTATCTTAGAGTTTCAGAGTTATGACCCGGACACGAAGGGGGTTGGAACATGGGTTCTGCACGTCGCCGTGATAAAATTAACATTTGATCAGCGTTATATAAAAACTTTTCAATGGATTTAGCAGGCACAAAAACAATGACACATAAGTGTAGCATTGACCTTGAGCTGGTAGGAATGATACACAAATTTCTATCGTCGTCTTGATGAGATAAACATATTGACCAAAGTTATATGAAAATCCTTCAAGGGCTTTAGGCGTTATGAAGCGGGCATAAATAGCGATGACCCTAAGTGTGGCATTGTACCTGCGTGGACGGTTTCGGGACATGGGATATGCAGATGAGACGGAATATTTGACCACAGTTATATCAAAATCCTTCAAAGTGTTTGAGAGATATAACTTATGGACAAACGAATAGCATTGATATATTCCCCTCCCGTCCGCTTTGCGGCGGAAGAAAAAAATTGCAAATATGTTTGTTTTGAGTCTGTCTCTCAAAACATTATTGATTCAGGAAGGAGTATACACTTTTGATTAAGGGGATTGCAATAAGTGTTTGTGCACATGAATACCATAACAAAATGTCCAAAACACTAGCTTGTTTTGTATTCAGGACAAAAGTTGTAGTTTATATGAAAGCGAAACTGATAAAAGTCGTATAACTATAACGTAGCCAATGGAAAAGTTAATTGCAGGAGTGTTTGTCAACAAAGGTGATAGCTTTAGTTTCATTTTGTTGACCTTTATCATGTACAATGGGTTCATTACTTGTATCTTAAAATTATGTTTCGTACTGAAAGTTAGAAAAATAGTTGTCTATTTAGACTTTTCATTATTCAGGTTTTGCTACAAGTAATCTATCTTATAACAAATTGGTATTATGTCTTCATTCTTTATCTTCAATTATGGTATTAAGTGAATAAGAGATAATAATTCTGACGTTTACTTTTATCGTAAATTGAAATTCATTTACGTAGACACAAGAACGGCGGAACATAACGCAACTCCATTACACTGCATGGCCGGACAAAAGAGTGCCCGAGGATGTAACAAGCCTAATAGAATTTCGAGACAGAGTTGAAAGAACTCCGAAAAACAGGAATGGTCCTATGGTTGTCCACTGCAGGTATCGTTCACTGTTTCGAACAACGCATTTCAGAGGGGCTTAAAAAATATAGAATTTCTAAAAAAGCTGCCAAAGATTTGGTTATAATTTACCATATCGGATTAGAAAGAGTTGAAATGAAAGCATTTAGAGATAAGCCTTGCTGAAATACATAATGTGCACAACTTAAATGTACATATCCGTGTTCACTGTATGTAAATAGGCAACAGTATTTTGATAAGTGTATTTCATAAAAAAAAGTTACTAGTCACTAGATTAATGCGCATATGGTGGTGCTCTTGCGAGGAAAGAATAAATTGAAGTGGCAAGTACATTCTTCTTTTTTTAAACGAGGTACTTTAAACAAAGAAACGTTTCATATATTGATCACAACTCCCCAGCATAAACAAGTGATTGTGTTTCTTTAAGAATAATGTTATATCAAATATGTACATTTCAGCGCTGGAATTGGACGGACAGGGACATTTATAGCTCTCGATAGGCTCACTGAACAAGGGCAGTGTGAGAGTTTCGTAAATGTAATTGAATGTATTAACAGCATGCGAGAACAAAGGGTGAACATGGTTCAAACTCTGGTTAGTTGAGATTTTCTTACAAATCAGTGTCCGCATAGCATAAATATTGCCGGTTTCAAACATATTTGAAGTTTTTCCGAATGATGCAATCACTTCCCTTGCATGTAGGATGTACCATATAAACGTCAACACTATCCTGAACATCAGGATCATCATTGCGGTTTTTGAACGAACAAATATTTATTTGCAGGAACAGTACATCTACATTTTCAAGGCATTGGTGAACAGTCTTTACTTTGACTCTGAAATGATTCCTGTCGAAAGTTTCCAGGAGTATGTGATTTCGACAAACAACAATATGTATAGCAAACAGTTTGAAGTATGTCTACATTATTTGGAAATCATTAATTAGATGAAATTAAGATTTATCAAATTATGCAAAATATTGATACATGTATAATTATATAGTGTATGTTTATAACCACAAAAAGTGTTAAGGTAAACACTTCAAAAGCGAGGATTAATAGACTTGGTCAATTAAGTTGAATCGACATCGCGCCGACAATTTCATTACAACATATCTCATTAAATGTGTTGTTATGAATTGGACCTAAGCTCACCAGACCCATTAAGTCGCCTTTTGCGATACACGCAGGGCACACAGTGCTTACAATTCTAACACAGCACCACAGGGCAGTATGCAAATTATGCCTTGCATTACTTTTCTTGTTTGGACAAAGGCAATTCTACCATAAAGCTGAAATACAGTTTGTATACCGAAACTAAAATAGTATGAATGACTGATACGGATCATTCGCAACAAAACGCTCTTTTTTGCAACTCATGAGAATGTACACTACAATGACAAGATTTGAAACCCGGTATGGTTTTCCTGTATTACTTACAGATCTCCAGCTATACTTGTACTACATTGTTTTTCGGTTTGATATACGTACCGTCCTAAAAGCTTTTGAATATAAATTGACCTTAAAGTTTCACGGTTTTAAACAGTAACTTACGACATTCTTCTAAATAATTTCTGAAACAATCTACTAATGATTTTCTTTTTATAAAGCAAATGAAGCATTCTGTAGAGACAGGCAATAAAGAAGAAATAAACGCAATAGCTGGAAACAAAAAACTTGTGAAGCAGAATCTTCACGGAGCGGACGTTCCAGGTAAGAAAAATTGACTACTAAATGCATTTATATATTTGCAAAAAGCAAATATTATATGGAGTCGACAAGAAAAGTCACATGTCACATTTTGATAAAAATATGACTTCGAAAACAGAAGACAGTATAATGCGTAACAACTGAATATATGGAACTACTTGTCTGTATGTTGTTCGTTCCGCCATAAGGATTCTATACTCTGTTAACATTTGATCGATTGAAAACAATCGATCCAAAAACGAAGAATAACCATGCTGAAAAAAGTTTGGAATTTTGTAGGTATTTTCTATTTAATCATGTGTGTCCTTCTCCCATGAATATGAATTGTGCTATACATAACCATGTTGCAACGCAGCGAAAGACAGTGCAAACTCAAAACAGTTCGTGTGCTAATACATAACTTTTCAAATACTATTTTTTGTAGGTAATAAAAAACGTGTACATCTGTATCTGAACAGGGAGGTAGATGACCCTCATTATATCAACGCTGTTTATGTCAATGTATGTTATTTACTACGTTTTAAGTTGTTGTTTTTTTACTACAACTAGACGTTTCTACTTTGAGCCAGTTCATTGACTCTGAACGGTTTGTTATGGTATGTTTAATGTTACTGCTAATGAACACTAGCTCTACAATCTCTGAAAACACGTAATACAAATGCAAAAAGTAAAAAATAAATATTCTTATTAACTTTTCCATCGTTATATCATCTCTAATATACTAAACTGTTTTATACTATACACTATACTATTATAAATTACTCACTGGGTTTCAATAAAACGCACAGAGATATTACAGTTACTTTACACATCAGTGTAATGAACAAGCATTTCCGGTCACAAATTTTTCAACATGGAAGGTACACGTCCGTCTTATTACCATTTCGTACATCATGTTATAATGAATCACACTAAATCCGTAACATATTGTACGCTTCAGAGCTTCAAGAAAAATGATCATTTTATATCGGCGCAGTCTCCTTTACCTTGCAATGTGTCAGACTTCGTATGCATGATATACCAAGAAGAGTGCTGTTGTGTTGTCACACTGGAGGATCTAACAGAACCAGGAATGGTACATCTATGTTCATTCATTTTGATACGTTAAACCAGGAACAATAACTTTTCTGCTTTTATTCGTGACGGCATTGTTCAAATGACCGAAACATTTGCATATATTCATTAAAAGTAATCTGAAGTAAAGTTAAACAAATTGTGATTTCCATACATATTTTGACCTATTTTCTATACAATTTTAGAAAGTTGGAATGTATCTCCCAGCTGACGGACACACACTTACATGTGGGGACCTCAGTGTATCCTGCACGACACTGGAAACAAGAACGCACTATACCGTTAGGAGAATGAAGATTAGAAATAGTGGAAAGGTTGGAAACGTATATCTTGATACCTTTTCTTTAATTAAAGTATACGTGTATATAACAAATGATGTTACAAATAAATAATTTAATGTTTTAAACAAAATATCTAAAACACAGAGTAATGAGCATACTTTCATTGTGATTGTGTGGAGGATTATTATTGTTACAATAATAAGGCATCACTTTCTTATATAAATATGCTACATGTCAAACAGTAATTGTACGTTCCCAGTCGTGACCTATCGATACATTTACAAGTAAACGTATGCGCGTTTTCAATTTCATTCCTTTTTTGCTACAATATTCCGATAATAATGCTACATGTTTTCTATCGTCTTTACTGTTATCTCATCCGTTTGATTTTGTTTATTGCTAAGAGGATAACGTCGCTGCAACGCTGCAACTCACACGAAACATGAAATCAGGAATACTTGAATGTCTATTGAGTAGTCTACATTAAACGAAACAATGACGATAAAATTAATTTTCTAGTCAGCAATTTAACACGATTTTCGTTTAAGTTTGAAAGAGGAGAGAAGGAGGCATACCATTTCCAGTACAAGAAATGGATGAGAGGAAATGTCACGCCAACAGATGCAAAGGAGTTTGTACAGTTTGTGAAAGATGTTGAGGAATATGCCGATCAGTTTGGCGGGGAGAGATCTCGTGTTCTTGTCCATTGCCTGTAAAAGTCTTGTATAACCTTGTATACAAACTATTAATAGTTTTTAAGTAAATTAATCTACCAGGTCACTAATATTTGCAAACTCTTAAAGATAACTTACGAAATATCAGTGTGTATCTGCTTTTTTCCGTAAGCTGTTTGCTCCCCGAACATATATGCATTTACAGGTGTAAGCCAATTTATTAAAACTCTATAATATGTCGGAAAAATGCAATCATCAAAAATAAAAACCCAGGTTTAATTATAACAGACCATCAGCAAATAGTTTTATGGCAGCAGAAACAACAAACAATTAGTGCGTACAATCAATTGATTAGTAACTGATTAAAGTTTGACAATTTAACCCTGATTACGGTTCAAATTATGCGTGCCATTAAATTTTTCACGATTCAGTGACCGTTTCAAAAAAACAAAAATAAACGTACAGTACAAAGCCGAATGTGCTTTGCAATTAATTTTTGCAGATATTGAATCATCGGAGGACATAATTACATTTTAATTGATAGTAAACAATTACTCAAAGGGTAGAATATTTCAATAGAGAGAGTATTTTGTATTACAGAAAAGCAAATGAAAGAAGTGCACTATATTGTGCAGTTTCGATTTTGATGGAGAAGATCAGATACGAAAGACAAGTCAGCGTATTAAACACAGTGAGACATCTGAGGACCCGGAGACAATCAGCGATAACAAGCACGGTATCAACTTATCATAATATTTGTTATCTTTGTCTGACTTTAAATCTAAACTGCTTACTTTCAGTGTATTTTCTTTACAAGTTTAGTCTTTCTTTTATTATTTTTATAAGCTGATCGGAATATGTTTAGATATATTGTTTTCAAAAGATGTAACAAGTGATAATTTTGAGTATGATTGTTTTTTATAGGAACAACTAAAATTCTGTTACCAGGCAGTCAGTGACTACATCAGTTTGTTTGAGCCATAATTCCGTGTAATGGTGATCCGAACGAAAGCGGTATCACAGATGTGACTTTGTGTGAACATTGCACAGCACATAAATAGCACATTGCCTTCCTTTTACGATCGACAAATTAATACAGACAGAGCAAAAAACAAAATATAAATATGTTATATTTGCTAACATAAAGTCATTTTCCTTTTTAAATTTGTTTTAACGATAGGGTGCTAATATAATAATATGTACATACACGTGTTTGGTAGGCCAGTTTTGTGCTGTCTATATGACAGTTAACCTCATGTTTCGTTTATTGTTGCAAAGTTACTATCGTTTTGATGTGGTGATTCCGTAAAGAACGAAATATATATATATATATAAGATGAATTATGTTCCGGTATTTCGTTCAATGACAGACATCTGAAGAAGCTGATGGAGTATCTGTATAACATTACGTTAATAAATGTAAAACTATTAAGTGTATATATCATTACGTATGACCATGAAACTATGTACATTTGTTTGTTAATTTTAAGGAACGCCATTTGAATTACTGATCAACTTGAAGGTGAAACATACGTCACAGTGATTTGACGTGGTTAACTTGTTTTTACTTTATTTATTTAGCTATTGATTAACAATTGAAGTTGTGTGTTTATCCCGTGTATATTGTAAACATTAGTAACAGTTGTTATTTGTATCGGTTGTAAACAAGTTTAAAAGCAGTTGAGTATACAGTAAATATAAATTTTATATAAAACATCACGAATAAAACTCGTTTAACAGAGAATTGTTTTAAAATATAAGACCGATCTTAAAAGGTTTTCCTTCAAAATCAATATCTTCTTCTTATTAAATGTCTTGAAGTACGTGCCTTTGATAGTGAAGTTGATTGAGCAGATACATTTAAAGATGATTGTGCGTAAATGATATTGATGTTTCAAACGATTTTAGAATAGTTGTCATTTAATTAAGCCACATTATGTGTTTCAAATTAAATTGTGTAAACATAAACGCGTTGTATATCCCGAGATATACCCACGGCTGACGAATACAAGCAAAGGTTTAAGACTATACAAATAGGTTGATAGAAATCACATGTACAAGGCACTAAGTGGCTATTTTGTCACAATGCTTTTGATTTATCAGAAATGTTTTAGTCAAATTTAGTTAAGGTTGTTTGGGTATAACAATGACTTCGTTTAAATAAGATATATGATTTTGTCCATTTTATGTTAGGTATAAAGATTTATTGTGATTACTCTGACTACCGACATCAAATAAACCTGTGACTGAAGTAGATGATTGCTTTGGTACTTAATTTATTATTGATGTTAAGCGTCTAACGGAGAAGGATTTCGTGTATTAAACTTCACTTCACAACTTTTGATTTAAAGGTACTATAACATGTCGTCAAACATTGAAAGGTCGAAGTGAAAATGAATTTGTTTAGCCTATCCTCAAGCCTTCAATATATGCCGTAGAAGGTTGTTCAATGATCAGTAAATGTCTGCATATTTAACAAGAACACGTACCACTCTCATTAGGTATCTTTTGCTAGTGCCTACAGTCATAATAAAACAGTTAAAACATTTTGTTTTTTAAACTTCCATGTACATGTCAATCATACAATTAGTAGCTACTAGCATAAAACAATTACTAATCAATAAAATACTATGATATAAGGCTTCGTTTACATACATCAAGTTTCTTGTACAAGACATTAAAGATAAGGCAAAGTTATGACTTGTACAAGAAATCTTTCTACACAAGATCTAGCAAGAATTGCTTTGACAATTAATCACAAAATAGCGGGTAGATGTCTTCAGCACATAATATTGTCTTTAGCATGCAGACGAATTTCTTAATTTTTGCAGAAAATATGAAATTAATAGATTATGTTTTTAAAAAAATGCATTAAGTGTTCTGAAAAACCTTTAATTGAATGACCAATACATATTAAAATGGCTTTTAAATTTCATCTTGAAAACTCTCTTTTTGTTCAGTGGGATAGTACTTTGCACTTATATCATATCAATGTTCCATTTTTTGGTATAAATTGATCAGTTGGTCAACTTTGTCCTTTGACCAAGCTATTGTGTACAAAATTTAAAAAAATGTACCTGAATTACCTCTCATACACCTGTTTTTCCCATTAAACACTTCTTATCAGTAATTTGACAGCCAATAAATTGTGGAAAAAAAGAACAGGCTCTATTCTCATGCAAGAAAATTATTGCATATTATGTCACATAAATTCTGACAAAAGTTGCTCAAATGTGAGTGTTTATTTTACTTGAAAAATTAATGTACAAGATATAAATAGTACTTATCCAAGACACTTTGAAGCCGTAAACCCCCACTTACAACTGATTAAGCAAACTAAGTACAATAAATGTACATACATTACATGTAGATATCAATTACCTGCCGTGTTGATATTCTTAAGTTTGTACGTTAGCTATTGTTATTGGTTAGTCATATTTGTTGGTACGACCGTCGTCTCTAAATTACTTATACAAACCGTTACATGTAATAACTTCATTATAAAATGCAATAGCGCTTCAAATATTATGCACATGTATCATCAATAAACAGTTTTTATGCACTCGTTTTTTTCATATTATTTCCTTCTTGCATTGTTTTTTTTTTGTTATCTATTGTTATAATGCTTGTTTGCTGGATGTCCCAGAAAAAATATGTTTATTTCATAAAGCGTTGAACGATTCTATCTGGACAATAATTATTTGTCGATGAAAGTTTACAGTAAATGTTAGAATGTTGCTTTGACCAGTTTGACATTTTTTAACTATATAGTATTCTTATATTTTCAAGGAAACTTAATACACAGTGAATATAATACTTGGCAGCATTTGGTTGGCATGAGCCAAAATATTATGTTTTATTGTCATCATCTCGTTTTCTGATAACAATTTATAAAAGAAACGATACGTTAATAATTACTATCACATACTGTTGTAAATTTCGAAATTAATATCTCCCACATGACACATATCATGAGTTTATATTTATTGAGTATGTAAAGATTGAAAAGACCGCTGAACGATATTTAGTATTATGTTAAACCTACTATGAGGCAGAAAACATGTTTTTGGCTATGATTGATAATACTACGCACATGCAAAGTTCCAATAATACACGTCGTAAATGAATACTTGATGTTCTGGGACAGCTGTCACATATTTTCACGCCTGCTCTCCTAACGGCAACTTGAGTAATTCTGTAGAACATTGATGCACAGATGTAAATAGATGTTAAAGGACAATTGTTTGAAGAACTAACCATAACAAATGTAAGCAATCGTTTATGTCATGTTTATTCCTTCCAAATGTTATAAATTGATAAGAAAAGAACCATTGATTGTAGATTGGCTATATCAAACACATACATAAACAAACCATGTATCGTGAAATTACACGAAATATTTCACTGTTTTTGACCGCTAGAAAAATAAAGATCATACCTTGAAAATAAGTGCGTCCTTCAACTACCGCGCATAGGAGAAGTCTAAAACTAGGCGTTTTAACATTGACTTTGCTGTTTAGCTCACCAAATGACGAAGTGATCACGGTGAGCTTTTAGGATCGTTGGATGTCCGTCGTCCGTATGTCCGTCCGTACACATTTAGTTTGTTTACATTTTAGCAACCACAATCCTGAAGCAATCTTTTTCAAACTTAGATGTAATGTGTATGGTCACAAAATCTCGGCTGGGTTTAATTATGGGCAAGGTCAGAACAGAACTTCTAGAGTGAATGCCCCTGATGTAACGAACATTGCAATGTTTCACTTTGTTTACACTCTGTATAGTACATTTCTTGAGCAATCAGAACCAAATGTGAATTGAATTAGTTTGACCAAAAGTGCTCGGATGAGTTCAATTATTGGCCAGATCGGACCAGTACTTTTTGATCTATTGCCCCTGATGTAACAAAAGTTGCATTATTTCATATTGTTTACACTATGTACACTACAGTTATTGATCAATCATAACCAAATGTGGATTGAGTGTGTATGACCACAAGTTATCGGTTGAATTTGAATATGGGCCAGATCGGAATAATACTTCCTTGATTTACTGCCCCTGATGTAACAAAAATTGCAAAAAATATCCTTGTTAACACTATAGGCCACATCGTTTGTTCGGAAGTAATGAGACTTGGTCAGAATGTTTGTCTTGATAGTATAGGCCATGTTTGAAACTAGGTCATGTGGGGTCAACAATTAGGTCACATGGTCAAATCTTAGAAAATCCTTGTTATCATTCTAGAGGCCACATGTTCTGTACAAATTATATTACATTGTTTATACATATAGTATATATTGCACTCTTTTGCATTCTGCTCTGGGGCTGGAAATCATCAAATTGCCATGGAAGGCAGCTCTAACAAGAGACGATGCCCATTTTGACTCACTAAGTGCTCAAGGTAAGTTATTGTGATCACCTGGTGTCCGTCGTCTGTCTGTCCACACTTACCTTTTTGTATGCGATATAGGCTGCATTTTTCACTGGATCTTTATGCAACATGGCCAAAATGACTGCCATAATAAAATCTAGTTGAGTTTGAATATGGGTCATCGTCCTAGAAAACTATAGTGTATGCAACAGATGTTGCATTTGTCATTGATTCTTCATTTATGGTTGAAATTTTGTCACATACGGTCATAAGTAGGTCTCAGGTGAGCGATACAAATGTATAGGGCTATCGTGTTTCATAATTGGTGTCTTTTTATAGTGATTATGTTACGCAAAAGCTCTGATAAATGGGAAACGTGGACACACTTTTGAGCTCCAGTGATTGGATTAAAACAGTTTATCGTTATTTAGATGGCCTTCTGTCAGGTTTATTCCAATTAAGTATGGACACCGGGAATGGAGTTCATCGTCACTTTTCAAACCCTAATCAGTAATCTTTGTTTCATATAGTGTTTTTTTTAAGGAATCCGATTATTAGCATATTATAATATCAAAATCAACATATATTTAGTGAAGTACATAAACAACGTATGGTGAAGACAATGGTCATATATTTAATTAGTATCATATATCAGCAAAACTTTGTAGATAGTTCTTTTTAAAACGTTTGTTTTTTGTAAATGCTTTATATTAACAATAAAGGGGTAAATAACGTAGTAAAAATGCGATGCGTTTTAACTTTTGTCTTACGCGAATCATTTGATTTCAAAATTATTTTCCATGGGGCAGGTAATACGTTTTTCATTATGTTAATTTCAGACATCCAGTTTTGCTTGTGGTCAATGTTACGTCATAAAGTTCGTATCTTTATATTTACTGTGACTTGTTTCATATTATCTGTTGATTGTATTGAGAGCGATGTATGGCCAAGGCAAATTCCAAGAGAGCTATGTGTATTTCTTTTCATTTGATTCATGTTTACACTTATGATTTGTAGTTTATGCTATCTGCGTGTTCGGATCTTAATTTAGCTTGCCGTTAAAAGCGCAGAACAAAACATTTAAAACAAAATGCTTATTGTTTGTTAGTATGACTGTTTATACTGATTAAAAAAAGCTTAAAACGTATATGTGATAGTTTTGTTATTTGGATATGATTTAACCAAGCATTTTCAATGATAGAGCATAATTTATCTGATACTGGCATCTAAAAAAGTATAACAAAGTAATGTCCAGAATCCGAACCTAATGCCTCAGATTACTCGATCACCGCAACAACCGCCAACACACAATTTGGGTAGATAACTGATATCTTCATTGCTGCACACTGGAGCTTTTCTGAGAACAATTTTAGAGTTAGACAAAATGTATGTCTAGTTACAGTGACATTGACCTTGACCATAGTGACCCAAAATGCAAAATAAAGTTTTCTATTAACGCAAGCTACATACCCTCCAAATTGCATTGCAATTGGTCACTCCTAACTTGAGTTATTTGGCGGACACTATTTTGCGATTTTAATTTACAGTGGCATTGATTTGACTCTAGTGACAATACATGCATTTCTAAGATTTCTCTCTACGCAACCTACCTACACACCCAGTTTCATGGAAAATGGTCACTCCTAACTAAAGTTATTGAGCGGAAACTTAATGTTTGACGCCCGGACATCGCCTTTCTAATAAGCAGGTTTTACTTGAAACACCTGCTTAATAAAATACATATTAATGCTTACTGTAATGAATGGGGCACTGGTTTACCAACGAGACTGACTTGCTCTTTAAACGTTTTGGATAAACGTATATAAGACATTACGCAAAACTATGCATATCACATTGAAATAGACCTTACTTCCTTATCGTGGCACAACTCAAAGTATACCATAAAAATAATATTGTAACAAACACATGCCATAAATAATGTTCAAGTTGTTTAAGCGATAAAGCGATGTAAATCTGCCATGAATAAAAGCAGGCAGTTAAAAGTTGGATTGATTAATGTTGTATCATAAACAAATCTTATATTTAGTCACACATGGTTTGCAAACGATACGCATTTTATACCACATTCGAACTTCTTTTAAGTTTAAAGATTATGTGACTAATCTATCCGACAATCAATGGTCTAACTAAGGCATATTGAGGCTATATAGAAGGCAATATAATTTTGACATGATTATTCTAAAACATATGAAAATTCTTCTTTAAAGCGACTGCACTCCAGATGGACAAGTTACGCTAAAAAAAGAAAATTTTCAATTTCAAGAAAACAATTGTCA
>JAUMHA010289805.1:0-14795 GCA_032359765.1 Saxidomus gigantea | reverse complement strand
TTTCAAATCGCTGTTGCCATAGTAATGGTCTTGGAGGATTTTGTAGCAAATAGTTTGTTTCTGTTGAGTAAAATATAGTAGCTATTAGTTGGTTTTGCATTTAAAGAGGGTGACAAAAATGTTAATTTTATGGGTTTTTTTATCAATTATTGTCGAATTATGTAACAAATGTCCGAAGGTACATTTTCGCGAGTCGAAGGTCATATTACAACCCTTAGCAGTGTAATAAATTAGATTGCCTTTCTTTTTGTTATGTCTAGATGGTTAAACTTTGACTGTTACACAGAGTCTATGAACTGTCGTTGCATGTAATAACATGTACGTTTGCTTAAAGTTAAGCAATTAGCTTTCAACTGGTGCAATATCAATTCATGAATATTGTTTGTAAACACTAGACTAACCGTAAGCCTTCACTGTTATAATTATCCCGATGATGGGATAGGTTGTAGAATGTAGATTCTGTTAATTGATGAACTTGTTTCTTTATTATTGTATCCTTATTTTTATCATTCAATATTTAGTTATTGATACTATTAAGTTTATTATTACTTTTATATTTTTGTAACTATTATTCACTGTTTTGTAAACGTCATGTTGTAAATGTCATTAATAGTCCCCATCGGACAAAATCGTTTGGGAACTATAGGTTTGCTCGGTTACGTCGGTCTGTTCGACAGTCAATCTGTACGTCAATCCCTCCGTCCGTACTTTGTGTCCGGGCTGTAACTTCTACATGCATGGACCGATTTCCAAATACATGTAAATTCGCACAGTTCTTGCCCGTGTACCATATCTAGGGCACTACCTTAAAGGTCAAGGTCACACTTAGGGCTCAGATCCCTAAATGTAGGGTTATATACCAGTTTTTCGGGTCAGGGCTATAACGTCTACATGCATAAACCGATTTTGAAATAACTTCATACATTTGTTTCCCAAGTCCTTCACATCGCAAGATCAATGTCACATTTCAGGATCAAAGGTCATAAGACTATATCTCCTCAGACTCAGTTAGGATTTTTGTAAACTTAAAATATTCACCTCAAGGAGACAACATGCGATATCAATGTTTGTTCAAGGTCAACGACACATATAGGAGCAAAGGTCTTTTTTTCATATCTGCCAAACCTTTAAAAGGAGAGGATGCGAAGAATCCGTCGTTCAACCATGCTTTGCTCAAGGTCACCCTCTATAATGATGAAATTCAAGGACTGTATCTCCTTAACCCTTTGAAAGCGTTTCATGAAACTGATATCATGATGACAAATTTCATTATTAAGATCAGAAATCATATGACTATAACTTCCAAACTCCTTCAATGATTGCGCATACGTTCATGTCATTCCAGGTTGTGTACTTTGTATTGCATGGTAATACTCCATCAACGTGTTATTGTCTTTATCGAATAACGCAGCGCAGTATGTAGATTGCTATATTTCAACTGGTTAAATACATGTACCAAAAGTTTGATACTTTTAACATTTTAACGACCGCTGAGTGCAGTTTGAATTCAAAGTAGATTTCATGAACTTGCAAAAACGTTTTAGGCCAGTTACATGTATCTACAAGCATACACGACTATGTTATTTCTTCTGCTCTACTACATGCAAGTGTAATAACAAGAGTATCTTTGGTTTGATCAATGTGTAAAACAAGAAAAGTCCTTTTTTTCAAATGTGTACAACGTCTAAAAGATCAATATATTCAAGAGTGGGTCGGGACAATAAGAGATAGTTCTAAACTAAGTTCTTATATTTATTATAAGCTCGAATTCAAACACGAAGCATATTTAAATTATGTAAAAGTACGTAAATTTAGGTATGCTCTAGCAACACTGAGGTCTTCATCGCATACTCTTGAAATAGAGAGAGGAAGGTATAATAACGCACCAAAGGAAAATAGAATCTGTAAACTATGTAACTATGCAATAGAGACAGAATACCATTTTGTTTCAGTCGGTCCAGCTCTTTCGTATATTAGAGAAAAATATATACCTCGAAACTATTTTGAAAATACTAACGTACATAAGTTTAGAATTCTCATGAGCTTTAATTCTGAAAAGGTCATTATAGGTCTAGCAATGTATACGTACTATGCATTTCAAAAACGTAAAACAATGCTAGATATACAACAGAATATATACAATAGATGTATGAACTGTAATATTGCCATGTGAACCATATTGCTATAATATTATAAGTAAGATCTGTGTACTTCAGCCAGTATTAGTTACATATCATATTTAACCATTATCATTATTTACACATGGTTGTCAATAACAATTACCAGTCTAAGAAATTTATACAAAATTGTAACATATATTTTGAAATGGGCCGGTGGCCAATATCAAATAAACCATTTGTCAGTGTCATTGTCATTGTCATTGTAATAACAAGAGGGCAAAATGACTAAGAAGACTTTTAAGGACCCAAAGTCGGTTTTCAAGTTGGTCACATTTGATTATAAGTTTGCGATGATGGCGCTACATCTTTGACCCGGGTACAAATACCCACAATAACACGCTTAGGGTCAAGGAGTCCAATAAAACATAAAAGTATATTAAAAACTCATTCTTTACTAAGACGGGACAGCCAATTTCGGCACAAGCGATGATGTGTAAATAACATTAGTGTAGATGACCACTTAAGAATACTATAAATCAAATATCTAGGCTTGCACTTTCCAAAAACAACTTTTTTCTTATATTCATGTGTATGTGTTCAGCTACGTCCTGGACTAAACAAATTTTGACCCTAGATGCACAAGGCATATCAGTTGTGAGAATATTTTCTTATATAAATGTCTATTTCAAAATGGCAAATACCTTTGTGTGGTCGATATTTACTGTCTTTATATACCCTTCAGCCTAATAACTGCAATACAATGTACTCGTTGCAATCAGATTTTGTCAAATTCGGCATGATCTGAACATTCTTGTTAGAGGAGAAATCCGTAATGCTACAAAACAAAGATCTTATTTCTAGGCTTTACCCTATACTCCATACCAGATATCCATACTCTAAGCCACGTTCTATTGGACTGTAAAATATGAATATTATTGCATGTCATGGCGATCTGATTTATATATGGGTTTGACGTATTTTAACTCTTTGGCGATGGATGACGGACACTGGGCAATGAAAACAGCTACGTGCTCCGGTAAGGTAAGCAAGCACACCGTAATGTCACATAACATATATCTAATATGTTGGCCTTGTGACTTCGGGCAAGAAAACGTTTAAAAATACTTTCATACACAAGTCTATGCAAATGGGTTAACCTGCCCCGATCAGGTTACGTTACGATTCATTGGACGAACTTTGTAGAGGACCGCTAGAGAATGTCAGAAATGGTCATGTGATTCCTTGGTCTTTTGGTTTGAAAGAAGAGTAATGTTCATGATTGTCTCTAAATAAATCTATATGAAAGAGATGAATTCAATGATGTGACCCCCTGTAATCCAAGGGTCATGATTTGAACACATGATATGGCCAAATACTAGAAGACCTTTAAAACATTATTCTACGTAAGTCTATGTTAAATAGTGACCCATAGACGGTGTCGATTATGACCTACAGGGTACGAATTTGGTAGATGATTACTTAGATAATTCCACACACAAATCATTTAAGGTCTGGTCCGTGCAGTTCTAGATGAAAAGACTTTCTATTGCTCTATTACTTTTGGTTGTAATAAAATCAACGCTCTGTATGAAATTTTATTCTACAGACAGTTTATGTACTTGACCTACTTGGACAATATTTGCCAATTTCCTTATATTATGTGGTTGAAATTTGAACAGCGGTTTAAAGATGATATCCACCGATCCAAATAGCCAGACGATTTAAACAACGCCTGCGTTATAAACAGTGTAACGTATTACACCTCTGCGGCTCATTTACAACTCACATATAGTTCTTTCCTTTACCGTTGTATTATTATATCATAGTTTCGTATTTCAGTCTATAAGTCTTAACATAGCCATCTTAACATAGCCACAAGTTGCTTTTAGTACAATTTCGGTTTAACATTTAACAACCTCAAACATTCTGTCTCTATAACTTTATGCATTCTATTTTCTATATTTTCGAGCCGCGAATCTCGCTCTATCTCGCTCGAAACCCCAACTAACTCTCTGACTGTCCAAAGTAAACAGTTTATAACCTAAGTTTTTAGTCTCTTCGTTGACACACACGGCTGTCATATTTTATTTTCCTGCATGATATGGAAACATATAAAAAGTACAAAAATATATCGGTAATAGCTCCTCGCATATGTTTTTGAGGTACAAAGAAAGAAATGCCGTTACGTGCACAGCGCGCATAATTAAATGACATGAACGGGATCTTGAGTACAGATAAATCGAGAGCAGTTGTTTTAATGAAATGTTTGCCCTTGACCAGCATGGTTTACCCAAGACCAGACAGGTATTGATTTATGGAGAGTACATTTGACTTAATGTTATGATTAATGGAGAGTACATTTGACTTAATGTAATGATTTTTGGAGAGTGCATTTGACTTAATGTTGTTTTTTTAAAGACATTTACGCAAACGGAAGATCACACTCAGAACTGTACATTTTTAATCAAAGCTTTTCGGTATTCCTGTCAATATCATTTACAAGATTGTGAAAAAAATGTAATGTTAGGTGTACTGTATAATACAGTGTTCCGGTTTGTAGGTTAACTTGCGGGATGATATGTTGCTCGAAGTATTGATTGTTTGTACGTATTGCTAGGAATGAAATGTTCTTTTAAATACCTTTGCAGTGTCCATATACAATAGACATTACACAAGGATTTCTTTATTAGCTGAAATTGGAAGAGAAAATATGTAACATAATCGTATGTCTTAAAGTAAGTTAACAAATATAAAGAAACATTTACTTTTATTAACTTTGGAGCGAAACAAAGCGGAACAAAAACGCAATAACGACATTTGATAAAACTAACATGCAATAAATAAAACTGGATAATTTGTAAACGCATTTCGTTCAAGGTTGAAATATAATTAATTCAATAAATCATACGTACATCATATAAATTTTATTTCAATTGATCAACAAATACATATACAACTTAACAAATAGAAACACTACTGTAAAGTCCGATACACAAAATGACATAACGCAAATACCAAATATGTGAAAAGTCACAGAATTACAATAATCCGTACATTCGAGAGACTAATACCTCGTGTGACCTCCTATGGATCTTACGACGTGCACACACCTTTGTCTCATCGACAGTACGTAGTTTTGGATGGAACCTTGCGGAATATTCCTCCATTCCTGCACCTAGGCCTGTTCCAGTTCGTGCAGATTGCGGGGAGGTACCGTTCGCCTTTGAACTCGCCTGCTTAGCTCGTCCCACACATGCTCAATAACATTGGGATCTGGCGACTTGGAGGGGAAAGGCAGCCGCCGGACGTTCTGCTGCTGCAGTAATGCCTGTGTCGCACGCGCTGTATGGGCCGGTGCCCCGTCCTGCAGCAATACCATGCCACGTCCATCGGCTCGTAGGTGTGGAATTGCAACTGGGATCAAAATATCATGCTGATATCTAGCAGCGTTAAGATTACCTTGAATAACTACCAAGTTTGTCTTGGTGTGAAATGACATTCCGTCCCACACCATCACGGAGCCGTCACCATACTTGTCTCGCTGAAACACACACGCGTCTTTCAATATTTCACCCCGACATCTGTACACCCGCATCCTTTCCTCGTTGTGGTACAAGTTAAACCGGCTCTGAACAAGACATTTGACACTCTGCCCGAGTCATACGCTGGTGCCGACGGGCCCATAGCTCCCGCTGCTGCCGGTGGTGTGGTGTCTGAATAAGACCCCTATTGGCCGCCTAGCTCTTATTCCCTGTTCGCGGAGCCGGCGCAGGACTGTTTGCCTACATACTGGTCTACCTTGCGTTCCATTTGACGTCATCGCAGTATCTGTCGCGGTCTTGAAACGATTCTGAAAATGTTCCATAACAATATTCATACCCTTTGACTACGCCAGTCACCCTACCGCGAGGCCGTCTGTGCTCGTCGTCAACTCGACCGGTGCTCTGCAACTTTTGCAGTAGACTGGCTATGGTGGACACATGTCTGCCAAAGACTCTAGCTATCTGCAAAGAAACAAAATACAGCAGTTTTTGCAGGTTAATATATAATTTTTGTTACGATTTATAGTGAACAGGTAATTGTTTGCATATTCTTGCAATTAAAATTAGTGCTATAAAATAAAATACATTTGCATACGTGTCTGAGTGATTGGCCAGCCTGCAACATACCAATTGCGAGACCGCGCTCTTGGTTATTCATTCGAACCATAACTGATTTTAAAATCAAAATCCTGTATTACGGTTTGAATTGCGTTCTAGAATAATAAAATGAACATAAAATTGTCTAGAAAATTAATATCAAAATATTAAGACTTAAAGCTGTTATGAATGAATAACATTCATCTTTATGAAAAAAACATACGCTTGACATTTTCCCTTGGTATTTCTGTCGTTTACAACTGTAGCTTAGTTAGGTGTGATTAATTTACTTCCTGGTGACTCTTTCAATTGTTATCTTTTTACTTGATTCACAGCTTAAATAGTCATCGAGTTGGTAAAATATGCAAAGACAAACATTGACACGAGGCACGGTCAAGTAGTTTGTATTGATTACACTTTACATTAGATTGATTCTTTTAACAATATGTAAGTTCATATAGCTTAATTTTGCAATCCGTGTAATATTAAGTTTTGGCAATCAATTTCAGCAAAATGAAATAAACCTTCTCATCTACTGTTATGTGCATGCCACAAGTGTATTTCTGTATTTATTTTTATCACATTAATGTTGATATCCCGCCAGATGTAATGTTGGTTTTGATTAAAGGCTGTGATACCGAATAAAGTTAATTTGTTTGCTACTTCAGAATATATCCTGAAAAAGGAAGATCTGTTGTTCATATTGCCAAAGCTAAATTGCTATCATAACTGCCAATGCCATAGTAACTATTGTACATTAAATTCAATTTATGTGACTCTGCAAAACAAGATGAATTTCAGCAGTCGGCTAGTGTTCTGTTATTCATAACTTAATTTCCTTGTAACTTACTATCGCTTTCTACGGTGTCCGGTTTATGGGGAAAAGGTATTTTATGTTTGATCACACGCGTTACGCATGAGATTTATAGTTTCTGTCATAAGCACGCGGTCCAGATAGAAATATTCATCTATGAGGGTAACTGTTTTAGGGGAAACGATGCTCTCTGCCTTCATAGCCTTTTATTTGTTGTGCTTAAAAATGAGATGAACTCCCAATGAACATAACTTACAACTAAACCTTGTTAATAGAAGTTCTGAAGATATTTGTCCCAAAGAAGCAAAAATCAGTAGTTTGACTATCTCTTATTTCTTAATTGCATGAAAATATGTGGTATGAAGCATTCAAATAAAACCTTAAAACGTCCGATAAATGATATTTTTCGGCTAAATAAAGTCCCTAAATCATAATGGAGTTACAACTGTACTTTATGTTTATGGTCAAGTTAGGCATATTTTGTCTTGAGGGGACTTTATCAAAATGTGCGAAATGTATTATAAGATTATGGTCTATTCCGGAAACAGTATTAGGATTTTAAAACAAACGAGTATATTTATATTCAAAAAATAATTAACGATTGTATATGATATGCATAGATTATTAAGAAGAAAGTTATCAAACCTCCGATACGTTTGAAAAATCCCCGTACTTTTAAGCTGCATTTCAATGTCCACAGTTAGGGTTATTTTTTTCTTACGGATCTGAGTCATAAATATGTTTTCTGTTTTACCATTGTGTACTAGAACAATACGTTGTTTATACAGCCTATACTGACTAAGCACACTGTTAGAATGTAAAGCTTGAAGAGAGAGAGAGACAAAATAAATACTTGGCTTTAGATATTGATTAGTCATATTAAACAAAATATCGAAAAACAGTGTATGAATATCTCAATAATACGTAGCATCTTAAAGAATGGCCAGCGCATCTGTATCAAACCGGTTACACACAGTGACCGAATTAAAAAACAATTCTGACTACAGCAGTTGCTTAAGTATTCATTTTACACCGATTGTAAAACTAGTTCTAGCAATATAATCGATATAAACTACTCTCGATGACTGCTTCCTAGAGTTCTGACCAGTAATCGCGCCGAGAGAAGGCAATGTGGAGGTGGCAGTCAACTCTTGCTACAGGGATTCGAACCCATGACCTCCGAGTTTGGAGTTTTACACTCTATCCCTACCCCGCGACGCGTCTATTCATGCAGCAGTTGTAATAAGCTTAAACTTTTGATTTTATATTAGAATGTGCAAACAATTTTTTTTTTCGTACCAATGAAATGTCTAGCAGTTCTGACAAGTGTACTTCTATTATTCTTATTGACTCGTTATTAGCTTGATATGTCGTTTCATCCGTTTGGATGTTTCTTGTTTAGAATTTCACATCAAAACACAAACTCCGGTATTACCCCTTGGTATCGAATGTAACGAATCACGGAGATAATATAAGCAAATGTCGTCAGATGTTATCATATATTATTCTGACGAAATATGCCATAAAATTATGTTTTTTATTTGCATCCCTTTTTTATTAGATTGTTTTTAGTTCCGGCCGATCGTGGGATTTCCCCCTAGTGAACTTGCCTAGACCCCAGTATGACTCCCATGCATACAAGTACCTAACAAAATTTGAAAATTGAGGGAGTTTTGTTTAACCTGACTAAAATACCCAGTCGATTTTGATTATTAGATTATTGTTAAGCGAAATTGTGAAAAATGCCAGTAGCCAAAGTATATGTGTGCGAGTTTGCAGACCAAACAAGCGTACATTGGTGCTTGAACCCTTTTGCCTCATGGTTTCTTTATTCGGTATTATAACGTACATGTAGTTACTTATAAAAATACGGCCAAGTAATTAATGTATACATGTAGTTTAATATATCAGTTGACTAATTGAAAGGCTAAGTCTTACATGTACTTAACAAAGTTTGAAATATAAAGAGTTTTATTAATTTAAGTGTAAACAGTTATTGAAGACATTTTTACCGTAATATCCCTATTAGTAGAGGACCTAAGGTGGTCCCATACAGAAAAAGAGGTCCGGAAAGGTACACTTTTAATGCCACTTTTTATAGCCTATGATGCTTTTGATAGTAGCAACAGGTTCTTGGACAAGTGCTCTTGTCTTGCAAAACATACGGAAAATCAAGACGTTTTATGTCACATCGTCAGCATAATGAAAAAAGACATTTGTATTTTTTTTATTTATGAGGACATCTAGTACAAAGAACATTTGATCTGTATAAATATGTATGTAAAAATATATAATACATAGCAGACAGATAATCTACCATAGTAAAAGCACATTTTAAAAGCATTTATAGCTGAATTTACCCCACCCACCATTTTAACAACCATTTTCAAATTAACAATATCGAAGATCTAAAGCATTTAATGTATCATGCATGTTTTACAATGTAAAAATCCTCTAACATTACAGAATATGAATATAAAGTAATTCTAAATAGACACTTTGTCCGTGCATTTCAAATAAACTCCGGATTCTAGATAATCATGCATTTCACTCATCTTTCCAAAATACATGGAACATATACCCAGTTCGAGTAGGTTTGAAATCAAATTCTATCACATGATGAGCAACAGAAGACAAATCTATTTTATAAAATGGGTTTGTAATTCAAACATCATCGTCGCAAATGAAAGTCAGATATCAAGAAAAGGTTAACACAATCATATCCTGATCGATTTCATGGTTATTTTACAAATATAATGGCAGTCACAGTCTCAATGAACTAAAATTTTTAACACCGACAGTTTGATATTTAATGCTTGAATTATTTGTTTTAACTTATATCTATTAGCTAACAAAACCAGTGTATGGTTTACCTTCTAATATACCACGATTCATAGTTGACATTCAATTGTGTATTTGTATGAGGATATATCAGATGATAACCCACAACATTGTATTGTTAATGGTTATTCTTTTTTACCTGTACAAATATCAATATGAAAATGAAACCTACGTAAAGGATGAACATCCTTCATCTGCATAGTAATAAATTGGAATACATGTAGACGAATTTGGGTCATATGAGTAGATTGTGCATGTCATACAGAAATAGATAACAGAAAGATGGTTTCATGAAGTAAGTACCTTAATAATAACCCAGATAATTGCATTTAAAAGAAAAACTAACTTGTATAAATAGGACTATTATATCGGTTTGCACGTGTACGCAGTAAATTAATACTACAGAAAATGTATTCAAACAAACACAAAAATGGGCAAAAAATGAGCAAATCGGGTTTTACACAATTCATACCTTTATCATTGAAGTTCTGAAATGCACATATTCCTGGAATCGACTGTTTGTGTGTTTGTCTTTTTTATTTATCGTAATGCAGTCTTAATATTTCAAGGGTAAACTATCATTTGTATTACTGTGCATTTCTAATCCGCAGAATAAAAACAACGCATGCACAAAGGAAATTTTGACTTTAGTTGGTCATTCGTTTTTGGTCACTGCATTGACTGCACATGTATCTATAGCAACAATAGCACAATATGAATATATTCTACCCAATGTCATATAACCAATAATATACAAAGTGCACACGTATTTCGTGAAATATGTTTTCAATTTAAAGTTCTTCGATTCAATCTCAACATAAAAAAACACGAAGCTGTCAATTTAAATAAAATATTTGATAACTATAGACAATCTTTTCATGGTGCAGCATGGTTTACTTTTAACTTTCTAATGAAGGAAGTAAGCATTTGAATTGAATATCTCTGTGCAGATGAAATAAAGAAACAATTTGTGTTTAAAGTAGTGAAACAATATCATTCTGTTGAAGAGAGCAACAATGACAATATTGATAACAATAATTTATTTCTAGACGAAGTTCTTAAAAGCGAGAGCTTTACATACATTTGAAATAGAACAGATAAAATGTATTTAAAATAAGAAATGAAAATTCAATATAAATTTTATCATACAGACAAAATGTAACGCAGGCAAAATAAAATGTTTTTTTTATGAAATACTAGGTCAGAAATTATGGATTTGTAAAACTTACAATGTCAGACAGCATCATAAGCTTGTGTTGTCATTGATCCTAAGACAACCGATGTATTTTTAAATACTTCAAACTTTAGTCATTACCACGCTTAGTAAAGTAATGTCAAGCCATGTAAAGGAAAGGACCGATTACTAATGTTGACAGAGCATGTGGCCCGACCCATTTGCTATTGTTTCGTTGTATATTTGTTCCTGCTCAATGTACATGTACTTCTTTTACTGCAATAAAAGATGTTTAAAGTAAAAGTAATGGTATTATTGTTTAGTTCTCTTTGTATGTTTTACACGGTAACTGTGGAATTTGAACACACGTTTGTCTGGTTTAACACTAAAGTGCGCTACTATTTCAAAAAGCTTACAACTGATTTGGATTTTAACTGTAGTGTTTAACGAACGGATTATATCTTCAAACACATAAAGATTAATCCACAAAGAATACCGTGTTATGTATGAAAACCAGAAACATTCGAAATACACATCACTAGATTTCGATAAATGATTACTAGTAGTCGCTATTTGTTATACTCTAATCTAATTCAATTCAAATTTATTCAGGCATAAGGTCATATGCATAATAATGTTTTGCAAATAATACATAGACAACCGAAATACAGACAATTTAAGTTAAGAATTTGTCATAAAAAAACTAGCACGATAGAATTTTTGTTGTATAGTGTCATTTAATACAAAAAGTAATGCCCTTGATCATATGACATAGGGTGACCCATTAAAACAAGATTTATCGCTTATTTCAAATGGGGTGCTTTAAGTTGTAAGCAACTGCTTTTGTTTGTGCACGTTAAAATATTCCCATTTACTTTCAGCAATATATATCGGGGTATATTTGACCGTTAATGTGTCAGATAAACAAAGTCATGTATTTATTTTTATTGTTTCAAAATGTACCTTACAATGCATGTAATATAAACAAAATACAATGCCATACCTTTTCAAGCTGTCGTGCTTTTGTTGTAACACAATTTTACTGTACTCTTGTTATACAGGTGATAATCGTATTCCTTGTTTACTCATTCACTCTGATATTATTCTTACATAGGTTTTGATTTATCGTAATGTAGAGACTATCTGATTACATTTTTAATTTTATGTATTTGAAATTGTGCTGTGATAGTATTCAGGACATAAATTATTAAATATATTATTCTAATTACATTTTTAAATCCAGATATCGCTTTAAACAATAACATACATGTTTAGTATACGTAATGTTACATATTTGCTATCAGAGGATTCATTTTTGAAGACATTGTACTTTAACTTAAAGCACCCCATTTGAAATAAGCGATTAAAACCTGGTGATCTAGTTTTTGACTCAAGTGATACAGATTCAAACTGGGCCTAGAAATCCATATGGCAAACATTCTTACTAATTTCCATGCTGATTGGTTATATTTAAATGTGACCTCTCGAATGTTTACAAGGTTTGTGTTTGATTTGACCGCGTGACCTAGTTTTTTACCCCAGGCAAACCAGAGTTTCGGATGACCTAGAAATGATAGAGATAAGAATTTTGACCAAATTTTATGAAGATAAGATGGCAAATGACTGTGACCGCTTGAATTGTAACAAGGCAAGTGTGCATAGAGAGACGATAGTCGACAGACAGACAATGGGCGATCACAATAGCTCAATTTCGAGCACTTTGTGCTCAGGAGAGCAAACATAAAAGTCACCCGATCGAATTATTGAACAGCATTTTGGACATTATAGAAGCGATATTTTGTACCTAATCGCGATATATAGAGAATAATTGTTGGTTTCGGTGTAATATCACGCTTTAATTTCACCAAGTGGGACCAAAACGTGATATTTTCACAAGTTTTCAGTTTATTCAAAGTTGAAAACTCTCTGTTAAATTTGCTTTTTAAAAAAAATGCTGAAAAGCGCGGGAAATGTCATCAGAAAGCATAGCACACATGACGTCATTGTAACGACGTCATCCTCGTTTGGTTCCCGGCGTTTGTTCCGCTCGGTATATATTTTGACGAAAGATTTTGATACTTTAACTGTTTTGAAACAATGAGATATCTTTTTTATTTCACTGATATATTTCATTTTTTCACTGACAAGCATAAAATAAAGATATATATTGTCTAGATAACTTTCGGGGCTCGCACGTAGCCAAATCCACGTAATTCGCTCATATTTTCGTAAAATTTTGTGAGTATTGGAATACTATGAAATAGTATGAAATGACGTTCAGTTTTGTAAACGAGTTTCAATGTTTTGTATCGCACTTATTCAATTATGATTTGCGTGTCAGTTGTATAACGCTATGACCAGATATCATTTTGTTTTCAAAACGTATTTACACTTCTACAAAGCCTGTTTCAAAACGATAGGAAAGACACAAGTCTTGTCCTGTTTCATTTAAAGCTTATATGCAATAAGCACATGTCTTATTAATGTAGAAAGAACGTTTATTCACAACGGGAAAGAAAGAGGTAAATAAGTATATGTATCATTGTTTAACCCCTATAATATGTATCAGCCAAACTGACTTACTTCCTTTCCTAGTATTCAAGAAGGCTAAAATATTCAATAACGAGTGGCGTTCGAGCGTTTGATTCCAGCTCCTTAAGGATTATGTTATGACGTACACTTGAGGTTGCATGTGTACGTTACCCCGTGTGACTTTTGAAGAACAGGGTGACATCTGACAACTTTTGTTAAATGAAATAGATGTCCGATTTTTTGTGCATTATTAACAAAAATTAAGGACCGTTGCATCCACACGGATGTTTACATTAGATAGAGACGGTGATTTCTTTTTGTTCAGGCTATGTAGTTTTGAAATTTAGTTAAAAACTTGAGCCAAAAATGGACTTACAACGCAAAGGTATTTCTTTAAGTAATACATTTTTGTTTTTGTCGTCAAAGTACTAGGTGATAGGCAGACGTCTATTGTATCAGAAAAAAATGCCAATATGTTCCTGTTCTTCAAATTTCATACGCAACTTCAAATGTACATCATTACATAGTCCTTAAGCGGATGTCTCAATATCTAGGTCAAGGAACATGCTTCATTTTATTACTTTTTCAGATAATTACATTCAATACAACGCCAAACACTAGAAGCAAAAATGGCACCTCTTATGTTTGGAATTCTTCTTGTAGCAGCTTGTTTTAAGAAAGGTATGTCAATATGCTGAAAGTTATACCTTAAAGACAAATAGTAATATGTACTGGTCAAATCTCGGACGTGAACTGGACTGTTGTGCTTCAACAAATGGTACAGAAAAACACAGAGCTTTATACAGGACAATCTTAAATTAGTTGGTATTTTTAAATTTCTTCAAGTGCTGGATTAAGCAGACAAATTTCCTGTATTCGGACAGTTGCATTGTCAAGAATATTCATGCACAATTTGTACACCGAAACGATGAGAGATGGCCGACCCCCAAGGATTTTTAATAGATAGGATACTGTTTGCGAGAATAATTACGTTATTTCGAGTAATTAGAGTAATAACGTAGTTGTTCGAGTAGACAGTTCTTTATCTGATTTGTATCATGACAGATTTCTTATACTACTCTATTGAGACTGTGATCTATTTAGTTTAAACAATATTTTATTTATCAAATATCATGTAAATACAATATATATTACAAAGACAAGGGATCGAGTAG
>JAUMHA010289472.1:0-14806 GCA_032359765.1 Saxidomus gigantea | reverse complement strand
TATTTGTGTTATCTTGTTTTGTAACAATGTTTACACATGTCACTATAATAAATAATTTACTTACTTACTTACTTATACACCAAGGTTTATGACACGGGCTAGTGCTTTGTGAATTAACAAAGCTTACATTTTTGCATATCAAAATCATTGACAGAGGATATATGGCAAGCAGCCAGCCAACATCATCTTTTACATAATAAAGCGTTAATTCTATTTCTGCATGTTAAAGTACAAAAACCACCTCATGGGTTTGAGGAAAGAAGATCACGATCTTTATTATATTAAATGCAAAACAGTCTATAAGCGTCCTTGAATTTCACGTACTTTATTACTCCGCGGGATGGATGTCGCAACATCTTTATTGCCCATTAAGGATCCATGAGAATATGTGATCTGGGAAATGCTTAAACGTATGTTCCAAAATTGAGGTTTTATCTTTTAACAGCATGTTTACTGAAATATTGAATTCGCCTTTATAACTTTAGTTGTTTCGAGTTTGTTCAAAGATATGATGAACACTTATTACAATGTATAGGAAAACTGTAAAATAATGAGAAAACATCGGATACCATAAGATACTTTTTTGAGAAAATAACGGTAAAATAAATTCGTATTTCTTGTTGGTGTATTGGTAAGAAACTTCAGTCAACTAAAAAATAAATTGCATTTAATAGCCTATTACGTATATATTAATGTTTTACAAGACTTGATCATACCATTCATGAAATAATGACTTTTCCGTATTTTCTTTTCTGTTAACGTAACCCTTTACATCAGTTTCGCATTAGTTTTAGAGGGGTGATCCAGAATAAACCGGACTGTCTCTATTACTACATGTTGCAGCAGCAAGATAAAACTGTCACACGTCGATTTTCTGTCTCTATTTGACCAGCCTTGAAATTTTCATTCCATTTGTTGAAAAAGCATTTTAGATACATACAAAGGTAGCGGGATTTTATAAGTGCGAGCGTCAACCAACACAGAATGGCGTTTGCTGGTGTTGTTTTGAATAAACTACTTTCGTTTTAGTTACTATTTAACGCAAAAAACCACCTGGTGCTGATATTTCCACGGTTGTGGCAATGTTCAATATATCATACAATGTCGCATGTCTTTACCCAGTTTGACAGCAAATCTCAAAATTATCCCATATTAACCCGTTTGTCACTATCAACATCCTTAATTTCTCAGTTAAACCAACATCCGACAAACTCGAATAGGTATGTATCACATATGTACTAGTAGGAATGTGTCATCTCCAAATCTCCGATTCTACCCTAATACTTATTCCTGATTCTACCCCAAAACTTATGGTAGGGGTTGGGTGTAATGTTTAAGTATTTAGTACCCGCGCTAGTAGTAAAATGTAATGAAAATGCGCATTTTCTGTGATTTTGACAATGCTATTATGGGGCTTTTTTGCAACTTGATGCATACTGTTTTGTTTTAACAGAAACAAAAATGGCGGTTATATTTTGTAAAATTATGTATGTGACATCTTGTAATGACGTTATAGTGCCGCGCCGAAATGTTCAAATTAGAAACACAAGAAAAGTACATGCATCTTTACCCATAACTGTCAGCTGCAAATTGGTAACTATAGAAACGCTGAAAACCGCTTTCAGTGTTTCTGCAACAGTCCGGTTAATTCCGAATCACTCCTCGTATATGCTATATGTACATACAATGAAAGGGCCATAATTAAGTGTGAAAAGATAATCGAACCGGAGCATGCTTGCAATATTCCTATTCCCGTATTTTCAAAAGTAATCATATGATTCAATGATTCTGTGTAAAATAATTCAAGTGAACGCGCTGATAATAGATCCATGGCCTCTGAGTTTAAAGGTTCACTGAATTCCTGTCAGTGGTTCCTGAGAAATAGTCCTGACAAGAAAGTTTTAAAGACGGACGGACGCTTGAACGCACATGAAGGTCATGAAACTGTCTCTTTTAAACAAAAGGAGTTTTATGAGACCTGGGTGAACTAGTTATCTCCCGCGCCGACCCAAGGTCTAATTCCAGACATAGCAGTCAAATTTCATTTCATTGTAATTATGTCAAATATTCATCGAATCAAGGGTGAGTGCCTCAACTCTAGGCCAGGATCACCCTTAGGGGTCATAACACTGTAAGAATAGCTACTATCACGGTAATGTTAAGTTATTATTTCTTTAGTTGTTTCGAGTTTGTTCAAAGGTAATTTGAATATTTACCATAGGAAAACTTTAAAATAAAACTTTACTATAACCTTTCAGATACTATAATACTATATGGAGAATAGTAAATAATAATAAGATTAAGTCGCATTTATCTGTTAGTGTAACTCTCATTATAAAGAAACCTAAAAATATACATTTAATATAACACGCATATTAAAATTTTACAATACTCTAACATACCCATATTAAAATTACCAGTTTTGCAAAAGTGTTATTGGTAATTAATAGCTCGAAATGATGAGTACAGTACGCAATTAACCAATATCAAGTATTCATTATGAAATAAAACTTGACAGGGGTAGTGTTCTTTAGCTGATTTCTGAACGCCTGCTTTATTGTAAAAGTTTACCCAGATGTTAATTTCTTTTCTTGCACTTCCTTGTTTAAACGCTTATCGATAACATGAACTGCATGTATCTGTCGCGGTTTAAAGTAATGATACGTGTCGGAAGTGGTTAAATTTGATCAAAATGGAATTCCCAATGTATCGGCTTGTGAAAAAAATATGTACACCTCAAAACAATGCTTCTGGTCCTAGTTTAGGTAGGTAAACTAAACACAGAATTGATGTAAATTGTATTTTTCTGATAAAGACACAATTTTTACTTATAATATACTTACAATGATTTATGTTTATTGAATAATTCTACTTTCGGTTTCAACAATTAAACACATTATTAAATTATAGTTCAAGAAAAGTATTGATGCAAAGCATCAAAGACGCGGCAAAATGGCTTTTAATGAGCAAACTGATAACACCACGTATTATATAAATGGTATTGCGTGAGAATCTTGCTTCATAAAAACTAATGATTACCCCGTTGTATTAAACACATCCGGCTTCAGTAAGCCTGTAGACAGTATTTATTCAAAAATTAATACAACTTTATATAAAACAATTTTCATTAGCGTATTGTTTATACGAACAATTAAGTTTACATTGTCATTATCCTTATAAGTCTGATGTGAATAAAGATTTTTATGATTATTTGCAGAAAAAAACATTTAAAAGGGTGGTTTTAAAGCGGCCATCGACATATCTACTACACCACGGATACTGACATACATCATGGGGTTAAAAAAGCTGATATCATATTGTATATAAGGGATCAGTCGTTTTCGTGAAAAACTATTAAAATTAGCGTGCATTTTCTCTCTCCAAATTGAATTTTACTTTACACAATTGTTGATATTGGTTTTATAAAAAGCAGAACTTTTTTAAGGTAAGAGTTCAGCTTCAAAGACATCTATTTAGAAAAAGACAAAAAATGATCGCTCCTTCCACATTAAATCAGCTAGGACCATTCCATATAGACGCGGCACTACAGTGCGCCTACAATTGCTGTTTTCATTCATTTAATCGGTATAGAATTCTTTTGAATCAAGTTTGCGAGGATATAACATCATATTTTATGAAAAATGTTGTTCTGCGGATGTGTGAAACTAACCGTGGAGACAGACACCATATCTGTTAATGGACAGATTATCAGACTGTATTATATATCCACGGGGGATTGAAGTTTTATCCGCATATTAATCTATACTTGAAAGCCTTGTAGCAAACACAAACACACACACACACACACACACACACACACACACACACACACACACGTAGGTAATGTAAACACTAATATCCAGTGAAAAGAAATGTCATATAAACTGCATTGTTTAAAATCGTTATAAGTGTTTCAAATGCTGTTCAAAATGCGTAATAAAATACTATTGAAACACTGAGATTCGCTATTTAGGATATAATTATATATTTCAAGAAATCTTCAGATTTCATTTTTCTTACAGATCCTGAAATTTTCTTTTCAAATCCTGCTTATCAGCACGAGTGTATAGAAGATCTTACAATGACTCCTCGGAAGAAATATTCTCGTTATGTGTCTGAAATGATGGACCGTCTTGGTTATAGTTATGATATGATCAAAAAAAGGCAAAACTTCTTTAAAGAAGAATGGGACACACGTCGCAGTTACAATTGTAAAGATGATTTACATGGTACAGTCACCACAGGTGGTAAAGGGGAAGGAACAACCTTGTTATACGAGAGCGACCTTGACATCATGTATATAGAGCGAGACATTATATGTGCCACTAATCCCAAACATTTCATTCACCATGAGAACATCACCTTATTCGAGACCGACAGACATGAATCATCACCCGGGTATACTAGATTAAAACTGATAAAAATTAATGGACAAGCTGGAGATAAATATCTTAGACAGTCTTTTTTTGAAAAAAATTATAGTAAAAAATTTGTTAGGCAATCTCTTTTTAAGTCGGAGGCTGGTGCGTGCTATCTGTCAAGCCAGTGTTTTACTGACGTGATAAAGATGGAACTTTTTGATAGCCCTTACGCTGGGGCTAAGAGTGGGCCGGCAACGACTATGTCTAACAAATTTGTGAAAACGGACAATGTAGTATGTTTCAGATGTTTCTGTCCAGATATATTTGAGCGATGGCTGTCTCGATCTCGATGTCACGGATGGCCTTCTCGAGACACCATACACGAAATCTCTCTTCTGGATGCACATGTTGTACCTGTAGGATTGAAGGGATCTGAGAACATGTTCAGAGAATGGAGAATATGTTATTCTCTTGCCGAATTGCACTTAATGAGAAATTTGAATGAAACTCAGATAAAAGTATATATTCTTTTGAAGAAGCTATGTAAAAACGTTTTAAATCCAGTTTGCGAGGATATGACGTCTTATATCATGAAAAATGTTGTTCTGTGGTTGTGTGAAGCAAACGGCACAGGCCGGTTTACACCAGATCTGTTAATGGACAGGTTGTCAGACTGTATTAAATATCTCAGATCATGTGTAAACGAAATAAATCTGCCAAGTTACATGATACCTGAGAGAAACTTGCTAGCAGGTAGACTGGGCATTCAACAGAGAAAACAACTTTCTAGTCTACTGAGTGATCTTCTACGTGAAGGAGGCAGAATGCTTCTGAGATGTGACAAATTACGAGAAGCCATGATAGTGATGTACAAGATACCTGAAATGTTTAGAGAGTTTAGTGAAAAGAGAGATAAGCTAAGACAGGCTTGCAATGATGAGGATGAGTATTGAAATTGAGACATTAGGACCTCAAATGTCTGAGGAGGAGATTAATCAGCTTCTTTCGCAGAATGCACGGTATCGGAATATAAGGGCTCATATCCACAACTTGATACGTTTTGATATTCAAGCGTTAAGACGCATGGGAAAAACTAAAGATGAAATAAAGGATTTGTCGGACACGAACATGATCCAGCTTTTGTCATAATCACACGATTTGAATACTTAACTTGCAACAGTATTATAAGAAAAGAATATAGTTAAAACAATCAATAAAGTAAGTTTTCTCTCTGAAAGAAGTAGTCTTAGCATGTCAAAATATTTGTTGTTAGGAGAGAAACTGTGTACGTTTTCTTGTATCGTTTTAACATTAAGTTATTATGACTGGTTGTGTATGAGTTTCATTTTGAATCTAACATTCACAGGAGCACAACTACAAGTAGCTCTTGTTCTTGCCAAGAAAGAGATCTTACCGACAGAAATGACCTTTATTTGTACCAAAAACATTCCTAACTTTGCTTTTTAAATCGATCAGTACATGTTAGAAATATATCAGTATTTATTTCAATGATATTGCAAAATAGGAAAGGCTTTCTGGCAACTCTTTTTCGTGAAGAAACGACTGGAATACGAAAGAATGGCAAACCGGTATGTCAACATTGTTTTAGGGTGAATCGAACATGGTTCTATAATAATTATCCCATCAATAAATTTAGTTTGCTATATCAGAAAGTTCAATGTGCTCCTGGGGTTTCAATATATTGTGAAGTAATAGGTGAAAATAAATATGGAAGTACAGAATGTATATGAAATAAGATATTCTATGTAATATGGTAATGCATCTCTCAAGGGAACTTGGACCCCCTTTTCAACTCTTATACAAAGAATAAAGAATATTAATTATGTTCCAAGATGTTGCACTGCCTCCTTGGTTAAATGTCTAGAATCACTGACTTGAAGTCACTGTAACCTCTCATTTACTGAGGGTCAATATTTTGAGCCTTGCTGTCGACAATGATGTCTATTTTTATGAGGAAGTGGGCAGTGTTTTTAAAAAAGATAGGGTTCTTAACTGGTTCTTAACAAAAATGGAGGTTACGTCAACTGTCCGCTTGTGAAATGACAGCATTATGTTAGAAACTTGAGTGAAACCTCGTGAAACAAGTTCATGACTTACAAATTATCAAAAATTGTGTTTGCCGCCGAAACAAAAAACATTTTTCCTTGTGTAGCCAGGATAATCTGCAACTGGTTCCAAAATAGGCCACAGTGTCCTCACATATTTACAAATAAATTTACAGTTTTAACATTCAACCTCCTATCATATTATTGTACTAGATATATTTTGTTACATAAATATGTTATAAAATTATAGTGTTCTGTTGCAACAACGTATTAGCAGATATAACTACTTACAGTTCGCCAATAAATTAAATTCTTTCAGGAGATACGGAACTTAAAAAAATGTTGTATTAGTTGATGTTTGAGTAGCAACACTGAAAACGTGTATACCCAAGACCTCTTTGCAGGGGCTTGCGATCATTATATAAAGGATGCATGAGTGTATGTTTAAAACGTTAATGCGTAACTTGTACCCATATAATTATTGAAAGTTTTATAATAAAACAGAAAACTTAATGAATACTTGTGTTAAAATTATATTTGGGTATCGTTCTGAATAAGACAATGTATGCACGATTTCAGTTAGCAGAAATACTGATTATTTAGTGTTATATATATGGAAAGGAACTTGTAACTCTGGTTCCTGGGAAAAATAAACAGTTAGCCCTTACACTGCTGAAGGCAAGTGATTTTGTCTTAGCAACAAGTATAGATCATGATCAGCCCACACTTTTCGCCATTACGTATGGATTTTAGAATTTTATCTTTCGTACAGAATAATCCACATGACTAAACGCCCCGAGAAGAGTATAGTTATTAAAGGTTTTGGGGGATAGTGCAATATACAGGTCGTGTCCGGTTCCAGAGACATCCCCCAATTCTTTAACATGCCTTGTAGCACAGATACATCGGACATTGGTTTTAAGTCTTTTCTTATTAAGTTATGTTAATGGAGGAGCAGGGGGTCAAACCTGCGATGTCTGGATCATCTGTACAGCGAGTTGACCACTGATTCGCTCCTTCACGATTCTGGCAGTAAATTTTCTTTTTGTACTTTAGAATAATTACTAGTACTATCCAAGCTGGAGATTGATGAGTCCATTTTCGAAAATAACGTTAGGGTAAGAGTTTAGGCCTGAGTAAACAGTACGTCTGCTCAGACCAATCTAGATTGATGTTGGTGACAATGACTCCCAACTTGTTTCCAAAGGTTCATACTCCATACCGATGGTCGAAACTATATCCGTATTGCGGCGATCACATAGACGATGTATCCATAGATTGCGGTAAGCCAAAGTTTAACATACATTGCCTGCGTTCGAACGTATGTATAAAGAAAGGAAATACATTTTAGTACTTTCCACAAACTGTCTCTACGTCTTGATGATCTGATACATCGGACTATTTTGTCCGTATGAAAGAGTATTACGGTGAACACCATTCATTGATTACTGCCATTTTGTGTAAAGTGGCTTGGAGGGTAGCAAAAAGCCCGTGACCCCGAAAATCATTGCATTCGGTTTCAGTTTATTCATGCTGGTCTCAAAAATTTCACAACAAAGTATTTCTCAAAAATGGCTGGAAAGACCATGTTATTTACATATTTTTTTATAAAAACAGACATGTCCGTATAGCTCTTATCCTTATATATTGAATCCTAACCTAATGTAAGGCTCAGTAATGACCTAAATGATTTGTTATATGCTTGACACTAAATATTAGACGTGATAGGAACCTTCTGAGCACATTAAAGAACCCTAATAGTTCGTCAAACAGATTTGTACTTCGTAGAAGCTTCTTAATGTTATATAGCTGTAGGCAGGCTATCTACTATAGTATTAGTATTATTTCAGCCCAATATAAAGAGAAGATACCTTGTGTTTGACTGATGATGAATCAAATCATAAGAAGTTGAAACCAAACGCTAAATTTCGTTCATCGTGTTCTCTACTTGAAGCCAACTTCCGAATATTAAAAAACTTGTTTTATCAAAAGGTCACGGATACATATTGCAGTAAGATATAGTCATCCGGAATCCGAAAGTGTAAACATAACACGTATCTTCTCCGACAACAGTGCAAATTAATGTTAGTATAATTAAAGTCCTTAAAACATGAATGGTCAAATACATTAAGCGATGTAAAGTCTTCCTATCTAAATATCTCTTTCAGCAAACGATATAATAAATTTCATTTAATATTACACATTTTAATTTTTTTTACAAGACTTAATCATACTCTTCATAAATGATGACTTCTCCGTTTTTCCTTTCTGTGAACTAAACATCAGTTTTGCGCAAGCGTTAGCTTGAAATATTGATCCAAGATATGGTAAGTACTCACAGAAACTAACCAAAAGCAAGTATACACCATGAAATTCAACTTTACAGTTGGCGAAAACGAGCACCCTCTTTATTTTCTATGCCTATCTTCTAGCAATGGCTGTTTTTAAAGCGATAGAGTAGGCCTATATATTAATTCAGTTGCTGGGCTGGCTCTGATTGTAATTCTTCAATATATTAAGATATATCTGATTTTAAACAATATGTCACCCCAAAACAGTTGGTGGTGGTAATTCTTGACCGGTAAAGGCTGTGCTAATAATAAAATAATACAAAAACACTTCTTGTCAAATTTCAGTAAATATTTCATATTTAAAATTGTAACCATACGAAATTTTCACACCAAAGTATAAATGCAATAATTAATGTTTCTGAAGGAAACTTTCTTTTCTGCAGCAAACTTGAAAAGCTACTCACTCACATCAAAGCTGCTCACTCAGAGTTTCAGGTCAAGAAGAATTATTTCTCCAAAACGATATATTCAAGCATAGAATGTAAAAGTTAATGCTAGAATCAACAACGAAAGTAAAAAGGTTCAAAAGCGCTTGTAACGTCTTTTTGTCTGTAGCGTTTAATTTCAAATTATACAGATATACTCGAAATGAATTTATACTGGAAGCTTTTTACTTCACTTTTCTACACTGTTATTTTCAGAGAGTTTGGAGAACGAAATTTTTGATTTGACAAGGTTTGGTCATCTGACACGGACACAAGTTCCATTTTACCCTTTATATTTTTTTGATAGAGTTTCTGTTTTGAAACGTTTCACATTTGATAAAGATTTATCTGGACTTTGTAGTTTTCGTTTTTAGGATGGACCGGCAGTTCAGGAAATCTTACTGTATTCCAGCTTTTTTACCCCAATGATATGTTTCACTTGCATCTTGACAGTTTTATGAACAATACTATGATGTAATTTCTGAAAATATAAAAAGAGTGTATTAGTCATCATGTCAAGTTTCTCTTTGGTTATCAAATAAATGACAGGATTAATACATATCAAGACAATAAGAAATTAAAACAGAAACAGAAATTATGGTTTCTAATGACTTCTTGAATGACTTTTTATACCTATGTAAAATACACGAATACTTGCAAAATATATATTTTTGTTTTGGTATTAGATCTAATGTTAATTATTTTCATTATGTTCTTATTTTATGTTATGTTGTGTTAGTGTTATATTTAGGAACTGGATATAATCTTTAGTAGCATATATTCATATTTAGACAATGATACATGTGCGTAGACCATTAAAATTCCCCTTAAAGTATGAATTCAGTACCATCAAAGTTCAATGGTCAAATACCTTTTAAATAATTATAGTTGTAAAGTAAGGTAATATTATATGAATTGAATGAAAGAAGAGAAAAAAGAAAATATTTGTTTCAAGTTTATGATGCAGAAGATAGCTAAACATGTACACTGCGGTGACCCCTTATTATGTGAAAAATTCAAATGGTAACAATATTTATAAAAATTGACAAGAGACGGTTTTTGTATTATTTTTATCATCAGCACAACCTTAACCGGTCAAACACAACCTCCACCAACAGTTTTTGGGCAGAACTTTGTTATATATCAGATATCTTTTAAAGAATTACAATCACGGCCAGCGTACCAACTGAATTCATATATAGGCGTACACCAGCGCTTCAAAAACAGCCATTGCTAGAAGATAGGTATAGCAAATAAAAAAGCTTTCGCTATTTGTCGAGTGCGGGAGTTTTCTTCTCACTTCGTCAGTCTTAGGTTTTAACGTCGGCAGTTCGCATGGGGGCGCCGAAATACAAAAGGGGTCGAACAGCGAGCTCAGAATTTTAAAACATCTTTTAAAATATTTAATATAATGAAAGCAATCACATACCTGCCTAAACACCGTTTATCTCTGTTTTTGCACCTCCAACGGATTTCCCCGCTTCACCAGCAGCGAAGGTGGTGCGCGTTTATGGACCGTGGTTGCGTGTTCTTAAGATGATGTTTGACCCCCTGCTTAAATGTGAAAGTTTACCGAAATATTCATTTCTTTTTTTGTACTTACTTGTTTAAACGCTTTATCGATAGCATGAAATGCATATCATCGTCGCGGTTTAAAGAAATGATACGTGTACATGGTTGTCAGCAGTGATTAAATATGATCAATATGGAATTCCCAATTATGTATCGGCTTATGAAAAATATTTGCTCACCCCAAAACAGGGCTGCTGGTCCTGGTTTAGGTAAGTAAAGTACACAAACTTGATGGTAACTTACTTTACTGACAAAAATATAAATTTTACTTTTAAATATAAGCGATAGCGATTAACATTTTACTTCTCAATATTTCTACTTTCGGTTACAACAAACGGCTAATTATTAAATGATAGTACACGAGCTGTTTTCATTCAACCGATATCGAATTCTTATAATTTTAAATATGAATGTTCACATAATTCACAATTACGAAATGTAAACATATCATGTATTATAACCGAATTTAATGACAAAACATATACATTTTTCATTCTTTCTTACAGATCCTGAAATTTTCTTTTCAAATCCTGTTTATCAACAAGATTGTATAGAAGATCTTACAATGGCTCCTCGGAAGAAATATTCTCGTTACGTGTCTGAACTAATGGACCGTCTTGGTTATAGTTATGACAGGATCAAGTATAGACAACAGTTCATTAATGAAGAATGGGACACACTTCACAGTTATTATCATAAAGATTTTTTCCGCGGAACAGTCACCACAGGTAGTAAAGGGGAAGGAACAGGCTTGTTATACGAGAGTGACATTGACATCATGTATATATACGGAGACATTATATGTGCCGAGCATCCACAACATTTCATTCACGATAAGAACATCACATTATTCCAAACTGAGACACATGAATCTTCACCCGGGTATACTAGATTAAAACTGATAAAATTTGATGGAAAAGCTATAAATAAGATCTTAAGACATTCCTTTTACGAGTCAGAGACCGGGAAGTGCTACCTGTCAAGCCAGTTTTTCATTGATGTGATAAAGATGACATACCTTGGAAGTAACGCTTACGCTGGGACAACGAGTGGGCCGTCTACACCTATTTTGAAGGAATGTGTGAATATGGACAATGTATTCTGTTTCAGATGTTTCTGTCCAGCTATTTTAGAGAGATGGGTATCTCGACGTCGATGTCAAGGATGGCCTTCTCAAGACACCATACAGGAAATCTCTTTTCTGGATGCACATGTTGTGCCTGTGGGATTTAAGGGATCTGAGAACATGTTCAGAGAATGGAGAATATGTTATTCTCTTGCCGAATTGCACTTAATGCAAAATTTGAATGAAACTCAGCTAAAAGTATACATTATTTTAAAGAAAATATGTAAATCAGTTTTGAATCCAGTTTGCGAGGATATGACGTCTTACATTATGAAAAATATTGTTCTCTGGATGTGTGAAGCAAACGGCATAGCCAGGTTTATACCAGATCAGTTAATGGACAGATTGTCAGACTGCATTATATATCTCAGGTCATGTGTAAATGAAAACAATTTGCCAAGTTGCATGATACCTGAGAGAAACTTGCTAGCAAGTAGACTAGACATTCAACAGAGAGAACAACTTTCTAGCCTACTGGGTGATCTTATACGTGAAGGAGGCAGAATAATCCTGAGATGTGACAAGTTACGTGATGCCATGATAGTGATATACAAGATCCCGGACATGTTTAGAGAGTTTAGTGAGAAGAGAGATAAGATCGAGGACCTTAAAATGACGATGATTAAAATGGAAATAGAGATAACCAGACAGGATATGTCTGAGGAGGATATTTATCAGCTAGTATCACAGAATGAACAGTACCGTGATATAAGGTCTCATTTCGATCATTTGCTAAATTTTGACGACCAAGGGTTGAGACAGAAGGGGAAAACTGAACAAGAAATCGTTTTTTTGTTGCAAGCATACTTTTGTCAGTTACTGTCATAATCATACGATTAATATATTTCACTTGTACAGTATCATGCAATTACCGGTAGGAAAATAACAAACGATACAGTGAGTTTTTCTCTTTAAAAAACGCAAGGTTTTGCATTTCTAAGTCTCTTCTGTTAGGATTTCGACTGTACTATGTGTATGTTCTTGTATCGTCATTATAAACAATATGAATACGTCTGGTTTTGTATGAGTTTCATTTTGAATCTTAATATGCAATGAATTGTGAAATCTTATGTTGAAATAAATATTGAAGCTAAGTTCTTATGTACCAAGATGTTGCACCGCCTCCTTCTTGGTCGAGTGTTTAGAATCCATGACTTGAAATCACTGTAACATCTCAATGACTGAGGGTCATGGATTCGAGTTTTACGAACGACCAGTTCTTTATGAGAGAAAGTTGACAGTTTGGGGTTCTTGAACTTGAACAGGGACGATTATGTTCGAATCGGGAGTTAAACCTTGTGAAACAAAACAATGACTTTCAAATTATCAAAAGTTTTGTTTGCCGCCAAAAAGAAGAAAGATCTCCCTGTGAAGCCAGAAGAATCTGGATTTGATTCCAGAAAAGTCAACTTGAGGTTTGTACAAGAGCAATGTTCTTGGTGTCACATGTGACTGAAGCCACAAACCTGAAAATGTAGACCGGGAACGATTATTTTCGGCTTTCTATCCTTTTCGAGAAATATACTAGTATTTAACGAGAGTACTTCATGACCACATCACTATAAATAAATAAATAAATAAATAAATAAATTAATTAATTAATTAATTAATTAATTAATTAATTAATTAATTTATTTATTAATACAAATATATAGATAAATAAACACTCTGATCTACATGAGGCTTTAATGTTTGCTCATCGACTTTTTAACCTTTTACCACCGGAGTAGTCTACCATTCAGGAAACGTTTCGTATGCTGGCTAATCATGATGTGATCATAATCTACCTTGGTTCATCTTCAATCAAATCACTAAGAACGAGCAGTGTAAGAGTTGGAACACAGTATTATAATTATTTGTACCTATGCCAGACAACAGGAAGATGCTTAAACATGCACTGCTTGACCCAAGATATACCAGTTAATGGGTCATGGTGTTTTTTAAGTTGCCAGCATTGAATATGATTTCATGTCATTCAGATTATTTTAGAGCACGTGCCATGGTGGCTTTTATGGCAAGCATTTAGTTTGTTTCATTTTTAGAGCTGTGGAGGCAGTGTGGGGTTTTAGGCTGTTAGTGACGAATTGGCAAGGGGTCAAATTTACAAATTAGAGGTAAAATGCAGATCCAAGTGCATGGTTTTGGTTGAAAATATTAATACATGCAATATATGCATTTTCATTGTCAAGTATTGAGATTTGGTGATTTGATGAAAGTGAAACCAATGACATTGACCTTGCAGTAGTGACGTAATGTCTAGAATTAGCCGGGAATGCCGGTGTTATTTTGATAGGAGCCTTTGGAGATTTGAAATTAAAAATAAAACGGTATAGATACTTTGTATCATTGAGTTTTCTTGATTTACAGTGTTTCAAGAGTCGGAAACAGTGTAACAGTTGGTTCCATCGGTTAGGGACAATTTTCAGTTGTAGTGTAAATATTAGCAAAATGTGGTATTTGTCGTCAGATCCAGATTACGCGATATTTGAAAACACAAGATGATGAGCTGGTGGATGAAGGTTCTGGTTCCAGACTGAATTCACTGGCATTTTTTATTGAGTCACACATGATCTTGCTAAAATGTACTTCATTTGTTTCGGGTTTATGATTACAGTGTTTGGGTTGTGGTTTTGAAAGTTGCGGAGTCGAGTGTTGTGTGAAAAGCCAAGAAAACTCCATACTGCCTGCTGTATGTTTGTTAATTTCGCTAAATTGATGACATGCTTCATTTTTTGTGTTTATAAATATTTTGCTATGAATTCGCCGATACAAAAACAGTGTATGCTGATGAATAATCGCAATAACCGAATTCGTAAACTTTCTAAAATAGTCAACACCACACATTGACAAATCAACACGGCCATTTGACATAATCACACGCTGTATAGACAAGATCACATGATGA
>JAUMHA010289361.1:0-14807 GCA_032359765.1 Saxidomus gigantea | reverse complement strand
ATCATTGAAGTATCGATCTAAAGTGACTTCTGCATAATAAACAACAACGCTAGTAATTTATTTTAACAAGAAACGTCTGAAAAACGCCAGTATCAGCTCGTTACGTCACGTCAATTTTGTATTTTACGTCAACATTTCTCATGTTTTACCCACTTCAAAATAGTTTCGGTGGCACGAAAAGAAGGACGGTGATCCCCCTTTTTTATTTGATAAAATTGCATTAAATTGGTTTAAGAATCCATAGCACTTTTAAATTTTTTTTTATCTCGGGCCGTTTTTTCGCAATTGACGCTAAATGCGTGAATTTTGCAGTTATTTTTGCTTTGAAAATTGTCGTCCCTACAGGGTTTGTTCCACACTTTTTCATATTTTTAACAAAAAATTTAGATATTTTTATTTTTTCAGATGGATAAATGATTCGGTATTGCATTTATGAAAACTAGATTGTTTCGTTACATTTGTATCTACATAGAAGAGATATAACGAAAATAACAAGAACATTGACGAAAATACACCTCCCCGCTAGTCGGCGCTTTTAACTCAGTTTCCATGGAAATATCAGTTCACCGTATTATTTCTACAAAAGACAATTAGTCACGGGGTTGTCATGCAAAATATCTTAAATCTGCGTTGCCTTTTAAAAAAATGACCCGATTTCTGGGGGAAACCCGCGACCTACCTTAAATGAATCCTCATTTTGATTGACTGAACCCTAATTTTCACTCATTCGAATGTGAAAGAATAAATGGTTGCTATGATAAAGACTTCATCGAATCATTTTCATGCTTATTAATATGACAAATGACATGTATTTGCTCTTTCGCGCCGATTCGACGTCAAAAATGACCGTGCATATGATATATTTGTTATATTAAATATATATGTGAAGGGTAGCATGTTTATCATAAAACTCACAAAAGATCTACAAGATACCAACATGGTTAATATTTTCTACCTTTTGTTTTGTAGTCAAAGAGACAATGCTTCCTATTAAGCCATTCAGAGTTGGTTAAACATTTTTCATATTTCTCTACCTTCAGACTAAGACAGCTTTCCTTCTAAATTATTCAACATCTGAGTTCTGCCTTTGATAGAAAATAATAATAAAATATGACAACTTCATTGATTATGTAGGATTCTTCAAATCATACATTTATGTCTTTTTCTCGATAACAGACAAACGAATTTTTGTCTTTAACTGCGTCTGTTCTAGCTTTTTAGCTCACTTGACCATGAATTTAGTAATCGAGTAGCAAATCACCATATCCAGCATTTCACTGGGAAAAAAGTCATATACCAAAATGTTCGGGAGACTCTGAGGTTTATCGGACCACCGGCATAAAATGAAATTTTGGAGCGGACCGAAAAATCCAAGATGACGTCCAATATGGCCGCCGTTTTCGCAATAGCAAGATTTTTCTTAATGTCTAACTATCAACACTTATAAGTAAGGCAGATGAAAGAAAAAACATATGTACTACAAATGTAAGAGTGCTAAATCAAGTACAATATTTTGAGTCACTATCAAGGTCATATTCAAGGTCAAAAGGTCAAAATAACAATGATGAAGCAAGTCCTGTTTGATATAGATGGTATCTTACATGAATGTGCTTTTATTTTACAATCATTTTATGCAAATGAAATCGGTTGCCATAGATAAATGCAAGATGGCGTCCAAAATGGCTGCTGTTTTTTTACAATGGCATGTTCTTATCTTGTCAGGGTATACATAATAATGTGAAAAGAAAGTGGAAATGAAACACAAATAGGCATGTTTACTAAGTAAGCGCTTAAATTTAATAAATACGATATTTTGAGTTTCATATATAGTCAGAACATCTCAAATGTCAAAAAGGTCAAATAATTTTTAAAAAGCACTGTTTAACCTAATTACTTCTTCTGTTAATTCAGAATCATATAATAAAGCATCTCCTGTGTGAAATTATATTAACAATGTTGTACAGATATACACTTAGTATTTACCGCTTTGTGTGAATAAAATTACTTGCCATGGAGAAATGCAAGATGGCGTCGAAATTGGCCACATTTGACGCCATCTTGTATTTCTCAAAAGCAGGTCTTGTACTTGTCAAGGTATTAAATATAATTTTAAGTTAAATATGCGTACCAGTAAGCTTTTGTACTAAGACAGTACTTTAAATAATTGTACATACGAAGACATTATCAAGGTTGTTTTCAGCGTTTTTTTGTTGATTCAAATTTATTGCAAGTCTTGTTTAATATAAATACTGTTCTTTTATCTTACAATCATTTAGTATGAATATAATTGGCTGCCATGGAGAAATGAAAGATGACGTCCAAAATGGTTGCTGTTTTTACCTCGATTACATGTATTTGTAGTTTACAGTTAAGCTATCCTACTAACGCCGTGTCTGTGATGGCGTTTGTGTTAACGCAAAACCTTGGTTAAGTTGTTTTGTACCAGTGCGTGTTTCTCTTTACAGATACTGCTTTGAACCTTGCAGTACTTGTTTACCACCATTGTCTCTATCCATGTAATTTTGACTATTTTGCCCTTTTTCTACTTAGAAGATACAGTCGAGACTGCCTTTGTGACCCTCTGTATTGCGATACTCCCTATCTTGTGTGACTGTGTTCGAGTCCGCCCAACAGAATTTCCTATATAACTGGACTGCATTAACAGACTCCTTATCTTATGTTACACGTGACCTTAATCACTGACTCCCGAAACGACATTTGGAATGAAAATTAGCCTGTTTTTAGAGAACATTTAATTTATTTGATCAATAACTACACACGTTTGCCACTGCCAAATGAATGTAAAGTAAAATTTAAATATGTTTATTCAGGTTATATAAATTTAATCATTTAAAGTGTTAAAGGAGTTGTTTGCACATATAGGGCTGATCTTAAACAGATGATTTTAGTTATATTTAGTGCGTACATAAAAGGTCATACGAATTAATTGGTCCGTATTTAGAGACTCCCTGTCATATGTGACCTTTTTGTCAGTCCCTTGAATGGTCACTTTTATACTTACACTTTTCAGATTAAAGTAATAGCATGGTCAATGCTATCTCCAGAACCAATGAAAATACAATGTTTATAATAATACCCATCAGAGAAGCTAATATCAGATAAAGTATTTGTAGCTACGCAAAAGGAAAGCAAAGGCATATTTAAGTAGAAATTTAATGGTCAAACTAGTCTAATTAGTGTATGTTATGCATGTTTGTTCAGTTAACTAGTACAGATCATGTTGGTTTATGATACTTTTAATCACTTTTTATAAAATGTGTCGTCTCTAATTTATTTGTGAAGAAATTGAATCGTTAAGATATGTCTTCGTGTAAAGTATTATCGTGTACATTGTAGATTGAAAAGCATATCATCATTACCATGACTGTATTGTCAATGCAGCGTAGACATTTAAATCACTCAGGACCACAATTAAGATAAGGAAGCATTAACGAAGGGGGATATGCAAAATTGTTAAGTCAAGATTTAATCATTTAAAACAACTATTTACCTTTCAATGGAAAACGATAACTATAACTAGGGAAATGAAGCCTATACGGACAAAACAATACTTAAGAGGACGCAGAAATATTATGTAAATTTCAAAAAATAAATTAAAACAGCAAGGACAATTACTTCTGCTTAGGTAAAAATGACTCTTATAATTAGTAAATTCAATATATATGGGTAAAATGATATCTGAAGCGGGGTGGGACGTAATATAAACTTTATGGACACTCATACAATTCAGATATGAAGGTAGTTAATTTTACTGGGAAAATTGCACCTGTAATTTACATTTGTAGTAAACGCAACCTTATGGTTGGTTGGGGAGATATAATCTTGATTTAAAGAAAATTTTAATAGTTACAACAACTTAACTGTCAAGTGCAATATTATACATAATAGGAAAATAATCTTAACTTTAAGCAAAAATCACAACCATTTAGTATCATTAGTTAACACTTAAAGGAGTCACGATTCCTTTTTATTAGGAAAAGGTGACATATGTCTATAATTGAGTGCAAACTGATATCTACATGGGAAGGTAAATTACTATCTAAAAAACCTTATGGAGTAAATTAAACCAAGTAGGGCATTTATTCAGCTTAAAAGGACAAAATGTTACCTAAAGGAGTGGAAAGAAAATATATACATGAACGAAAAGATTTGATACATTGAAGCAAGGACAAAATGATAGTTAAATTTTAAAAATGCAACCGAGACCTCAAACAATTAGATAAAGAAAATGATCCCTTCACACGATCAAACACAGCATGGTACACACTGTACCTTTAATAGTAACTGTATAAAGGCAAATATTGTGTCAAGTGCAAAAGTAAAGGACAGCACATACACAGTAATGAAGACACACCAAAAAGCACAGCACAAACACGTATTTAAGTAATTGGTTGAATTTGAGATTACTTTCTTGCTGACTTCGAACAGTCAAATCCCCCCCCCCATATAGTTTAGGTAGCACTCGTATTCTAATTTGACTGTGTTCAATACCTGTAATGAACACATTGCTATAACATTCACAGCTGAGACTCCTGTTGAACATGAGGCACGGGTTTGGCTATTGGCGAGTGTTGTGTTTGGTTAACTGATAAATATTTCCTGATCATGTCTAAATGTCTCTTAGAATTTAGTTTTTCCCAGTTATAAGTGGTATGTCCTTTTTATATATAGTAAAGAATTGGCCCAATTGGTTGAATGTCTCAGCTGCAATGTTCTTTGCATAAAGTACTACGAAAATTGTTCAAAGAATTCCATTCATTACTGAACTCAGGTTGCTTTGGGATCAAATGGGTAAAACTGTAAAATATTTCTTCTCCAAACCTGCAAGGCCCAGAGCTTAGATATTTGGCATGTAGCATTGTCCGGTGGGTCTCTACCGAAATTGTTCAAATCATAACCCCCGGGTTATAAAAGACCCTGTCATGGGTGTCACATGATTTTACATATATGACACCCCGGGTCAAACATTCTTCTTCTCTTAAACCACAAGGCCCAGAGCTTAGATATTTGGCATGTAGCATTGCCTAGAAGACTTCTATCAAAATTGTTCAAATCATGACCCCTGGGTCTGAAATTCTTTTCCAAAATTACAAGGTACAGAGCTTTGAAATTTGGTGTGTAATACTGTCTAGTGGACCTCTACCAAGTGTGCTCAAATCATGCCCCTTGGATCAAAATTGACCACATCCAGGGGTCACTGGTTTCCAAATAGACTTACATAGGAAATACTTTAAAAATCTTCTTTCTCTGTAACAGCAAGGCCCAGAGGTTAGATATTTGGCATGTAGCATTGCATAGTGAACCTACCAACACTTTGTTCAAATTTTGCCACTGGGGTCAGTTTTGATTCTGCTCGAGTGGCCACTTATTTACAATAAACTTATATAAAAAAACATTTAAACATCTTCTTCTCTAAAACAACAAGGCATACAGCCTATGTACTTAGTATGAAGCATTATCTTGTTGACTTCTATCAAGTTTGTTTAGATCTTACCCCTGGGGTCAAAATTGGCCCCGCCCCGGGGGTCACTTGTCTGTATATTGAGTGAAGGGTAGTAGGAATAACCTTAGTTTACAATGAGTTCCTATACCAACAATGATCTTACCTAGCAAACAGTGACTTGCTTAGTAACCATTGACAACCTTAGCAACCAGTGATTTCCCATAGGAATATGTGACTTCCTTAACAACCATTGATTTCCTTAGCAACAATTTAGTTCCCTAGCAACCACTGACTTCCCCAAGCACCCAGTCACTTCTTTAGCAACCATTGACTTCCTTAGCAACAATTTAGTCCCCTAGCAACCAGTGAGTTCAGTTAGCAACCAATTACATTCTTATCAGCCAATGACTTTCCCTAGGAACAAGTGACTTTCTTTGCAACCATTGACTTCATAAGCAACATCTTAAATTTCTAGGAACAAATAACCTGTCAGCAACCTTTGATGTCCTTATCAACAACCTTTTTCTCGTAGCAACCAATGACTTCCTTACCAACCAGTGAGTTCCTCTAGCAACCAGTGAGTTCCTTATCAACCAATGACTTCCTTAGCAACCAGTGACTTCAACTTGCAACCAGTGACTTCCTTAGCAATCATTGACTTCTTTAGCAACATCTTAGTTCTGTAGCAACATGTGAGTTTTCATTACTACCAGTGATCTGCCCTACGAACTAGTGACTTCCTAAGCGAACATTGACTTCCTTAGCAACAATTGACTTCCTTACCAACCAGTGAGTTCACTTACCAACTAGTGACCTCCTTAGGAACCATTGCCTTTATTTAGTATCATTGACTGCCTTGGCCACCAGTGACTTCCTTAGCGACATCTTAGTCCCGTAGCAACTGGTGAGTTTTCCTAGCAACCATTGACTTCCTTAGCAACCGATTGAATCCTCTTGCCACTGGTGATTTCCTTCGCATCCTTCGCAAGTAGCAGCAGTTAGTCTGTTTGGCAATCACTGACTTCCTGTAGTGACGAGTGATTTTCTTATCAGCCGTTGACTACCCCTGGCAGCTGGTGACTTTAAGCGACCAGTGTTCTTTTGAAACCAGTGACTTTCCCTAGCAACCAGTGACTTCATTCAGCAACAAGTGACTTCCTTATGTGTCCTGGTTATCATTTGAGCGATATAGGGCCTCCATGGCCCTCATTTTATTGTTATTGGTATACTTGTAATTGTGTATACGGTTCATTTCCAATATTGTCAACTATAATGTCAAAAATGTTTCATAATGTTTTCATAAAAAGACGGCCTATCAATAGTCAATGTCTATCATGTTTATCAATATAAAACACGTAAAATTATCATTTAAATCTAATATTACAAAATTTCCGCCAGGTTTCTTGAGTTACGGTTAGAAATACCCATATACCTCTGGAACTTGCTTCACCGTGTTTTTTGCATATTTAGCGTGAAGTTTAGGTCATGTAAGTAATAAATACCAGCAGTCTCTTCTTTTATATTGTAACACAAACGTAATTCCCTTTTTCACCATAATAAAAGTCTCGACAATTACAATAAATATGTTTCACATCAGCTATACTCGAAAGTAAGCTATCTTATTTCTATATATTTTAATATATTATTCCATATACACAAAATGAAAGTGAAACTACATACCTGTACATATAGATACATGTATATTCGAATTCGTGTTGGTTGTGAATAAAACTGAACTGCACTAAATATAAATACAAAGATGAAAACATGTAAAAAAGCAAAAAACAATAATGGTCGGGGGGAGGGGGAATAATACGAATATGTCGTAAAGGCACAAATCGGTAGAACTGATTAACTATTACTTTTCTAAACTATCATTATATATCTTAAATGGGGGTTTCCGTATTTGTGTTACACGCGTTGCATACTGATTGTGCTATGTAGTCCGTTTTACTAAATATAGGTCGGTCAGTATATAGGGAAGTTAAATTAATGTTACTGAAAACACTAAATATCAATGAATTGTATACTGAAAAGAGGCATTTAATTACCTCACAAACTAAATGCCCAGTCTATCTTTACAGATCATGTTAGTGTTTTAATAATTAATTGGTTAATTAAGTAAAATCATTGTGAATCTTTAATTGGGACGGATCTGCATCCCGTAAAAGAAATAACCTTACTAACGATTAGAGGACCAATTCGTCATATGTTTAAGTAGATTTTTAGCAATGTCGGTAGAACATTCGTCCTGAAAGGCCTCAGGTTTTTATCACCGGTCAAGCTGTTCATTGTTCTATAATTCGCATTTGATCTCAATGCAATGTTACATAAATAACAACCATTTTGAATTCATTATGCGACAAAACATGGAATCACTGACGCTAAACTTGACCACAAAACAATTTACACTGTCTACAGAGTTAGAAGGAGAGTTTACATAATCATTATCGTAGAAATTGCATGTATTAACACTGGTAAGAATACGTATGTTTGCTGGCAAAATAATATAATACAGGATTAATTTATACTAGTCTCTCTGGCAGAGCGGTGTATTGGATGATTTGTTTTTCAGGAAGTAGAATGGTTGAAGAGACACGTAGAAAGAAATTTTCAAACTGGCTTCAGTCTGTTCACTCTCTGAATGTCACAAAGGAGGCTTTACATGAACATGTTATTGAAAAATGGAAGGAAAAAATAATGTTGTGGGATCAGAAGGAACGAATCCAGCTCCAAGATTTCTTAAAAGATGTTGCGCAAAACAAAATACTAACTAGATATGTAAAAGCAGCAAACAGTGGAGCCAATGCTAATGGAACAAAACATAAAAAGAAAGAGTGGTTTTGTGATTGTTCGCATTCACAATGCAATACAATTTTAAAACATATCTTGTCTCTGCAACAAAACCCAAATCCCAACATCGTTTGGAATAGTGGTCTGTGCAAAAATCTCTATGAAGGGAAAATTAAAGATACTTCAGAAGACGAGACTCAGACGGAGATTATTCCAAGAGCAGAAACATCAGTATTTTCGCTGTTGCTGGAAAAGTTATTTGCATATTTGAGATTTTCTATCGGAGGACAAGACAATAAAATTGAAAGTGTGGTAACAATAAATTACGAAGACATATTTGAAGGTTGTAAGAAAGAACATATTTGGTGCGTAGCTAATATGTTTATGCAACGTGGAAAGGAAAAAACTAACATATCCAATACTGGACCAGACGACACAGATGCTGCCATGTTCTTTCGAATGATGAAGAACTGCAAACTGTTTGAAATCAAAGACAACAACGACTTGTACGATGAAGTAATTAATTTTAATACTAAAGCTCCTAACAGTATTATTTAAAAGTATTAGAATATACATGTGTATTTGATATTTCAAAAACAAAATATTCCTTTTCATAAAGAATCTCTTCATTTTCACGATGTTTGAATCTTTTACTTTAAAGAAACAAATGCTACACGGCGGCAAAGACAAACCTCTTCACCTCCAGCCTACAAGTATGTCATTGCTTATGAACAATGAATATACTTTTTCTAATCTCAATTTATTTAAGAAAACGTATTCAGAAATGAATACATTTGATTATACCTACTCAGTACCCCTTGAATCAGTCTGAAATGTGTCTTCTTTATTTGTATTGATCATTGTTTTACAGCAAATAAGATTACAAATGTTGTGTAACCCAATTGCCGAAAAGGTAAGTGTAAATATGAAATAAAACGCAGGTAGTTTTATTATTTTAGCCCAGAACTAAACTGGAACCCACAAAAACGCATTACCTTTACATACCCAATTTTACCACAATACCACTAACACTGTTTTTCTTTTAGATAATACAGATTAGAGACAAAATTCACCACTCTGGTAATAACAGAATACCTCAAGAAGAGGCCAAGACTCATTTGATGACAATGATAAGCTTGCTGAAAACTTTTGACGGTGTTTCTAAGTGTATAGAAGCCATCAAAAACATAGAGAGGGTAAAATTGTGTTACGGCTTTCTTATTTAAACATGCTTGTTATTTTGAATTGCCCATTTTATAATATGAAAATCAACACTTGTTGATAGTATTGTAGATTTGAGAATGGAGAGGCTAAATATTTCTTCTATTCTTTATAAATTTTGAATCAAATGTCATTGCTGCTGTAACACAGAAATGTAAAAATAGACTGAACAAAATAGATTAGGTGTCGTTATTTCTGTGTTTATCTTTTCTTAGAATATATACAAGACCTTTCACATACGTTGACATAGGTACATATGCTTTCGTTCTAGCTGTTACAGAAAAAAGAAGTACAAAATGTCAAAACACTTGGGTCTTAATAATGAAACAATTTTCCTAGTTATCGTTACGAAGCAGAAAAAGAAAGTATTTTACTGTTTACAAATGAAATACATCTCGAGTGATATAAGTTGTTAGGCGATGTAACCAAACAGCACAGTTTTGAATTCTCGCTTCTGTCATGTAATAAATTTAACGCTTTTTATATTGGAAAATGAGACAAAACTATTTCTGCTCTGCTTTTATTTCAGATGCTCAGTGAGACTATTTTGGCTGTGGCTGTTCCCGATTCACGTCTTAAGAAAATGGCAGAAGAGGCTTACAAACTAACGGAGTCCGCTCTCGAGGTAGACAAGGAAATAGACAGCAGCAAAGGATATAGTACCGATGATACAGTGGCTTTGCTGGAACAGATTAAGACGAAAATAAATATTATCGCCACTCAACCGAACACACCTCTAAGTTACGTAAGTTGTGCGAGTTATACTGTACAGTTATTTAATTTTTTGACGAAGAACAATATTGATAATCATAGTGTTTTGCATATTATCATTTACTGCACGTTGGTAATGTGTGATATTGGACGTTGGCAAGTTGGGCGGTCCTACAACTCTATTCCCACTGTTACCTAAGCAGAAGGCTAGTACCGTCAAGATCAGCGGCATTCCTGTAACTTAACTAGAAGGGGGTTCATATTTAGGTGTAACTTTCGACAGACGATTTACATAGACACTCAATGTAGACAAAGCTGAAAATAGGGCCCACTGAAAGCTAGCAATATTACGGATATAAGCTTGCTCAAACTGGGGAGCAAATGAGAGGATACTGAAAACAGTATATGTACTTGGGAACAGAGAGGCGCCACCTCGAAAGTCCCTACACAGCTTGGATGACGGCCACTTTGACAAATTAAATAGAGTGCTGGAGAAGGTCGTGAACCAGACCTTAAGAATCATTACTGGAAATATGCGTCAACTCCAATTAAGACATAGAGGAAGGCACTACCAGTTCTCTACTTGGTAAAAATTAGATGCAAAGATGGTCCTTCAAGTCAGCAAGTACCACTTAATGCCAGACCACCACATGAAAACAAATATTGGGTCCGAACAAAAAATCATCTGAAAAGAGGAAGCGTTGTCTATAGATCATAGACGTTTATCATGCACACAACTTGTGAATCAGATACATTGATATTTCATGATGTTTTGATAGTACCTGTAGTTTTTGACTCCAAAAGCATTCAGTTAGCATAATTTTATCTTTTGTTTGATGCGTTTTATTTTACAAGTAGTAACATACTGTAATGTACAGGCATGAAAATGTGAATTCAGAACACAATAAGCTACTTTAGATGAATTACTTTCGTTTAATTTTCTGATTAATGTATTAAATCAACCAGAATTCGAATAAATCATTTTGCCATATACAGGGACTGAAATCAACAGATGATTACAAACGTGAGAACCAAGACTTCAAGACGAAAAATGATAAACTGGTACAGGAAAATAGTGTGCTGAAACGTCAAACGAAACAGGTTTGGTGTCATCCAGTATTTTTACAAAATAATGTAGCTGTATATTTCGAAAATATTTCATAGTGATAAAATCTTTAATTAATAATGATTCAAAGTCTATGTTATTAAATGTGAACTGTGTTGTATTGTGCCATTCATGTGTCTCGAGGTTTTTGGAAAGAGAAAATAAAATTTCTCTGTGTAGGCTAGCACGAGACTAATTAAACGTTCCGCTTATTTCCCAGTCAGCTTTTAGCACAGCATCACCGTACATTGTTTTACAGATCAATTTATAGATCGAAAGCTTACATTTGAACAGTAATTTTCTAATATGTTTACCCTGTAGTTCTTCTAAAAATGCATCGTGTGCTTATAACTAAGAGTCATAAACAAACGAAAGTCAAAAACATTGAGCAACAATGTAATAAGGATATACACGCCATTAAAGTTTCAGGTTGATGGCACAAAGGACAAAAGTTTCGGTCAGAAACTGATAGATCCTCAAAAACATTTTGAGAACATGACAACCCTGGTAAAGGCGTTTACACACAACCAAGACATAGCTGAAGCTTTGGCTACAGAGATAAACCCTGTTAGTAAGATCTGTTTTCTCTCGTATTACATTAAAACATATCTTCTGAGGTAGAAAACTACGATTTATTTCAAAGAAGTCCACATTCCTTGATTTACTTTTTTAACATCAGTATTCAGAGCATTCGTTCTATTAGAGGCTATAACTTTTCCATAGAAAATTCGTATCTTTTGTTTCAACACGGTAATTATCGATGTAGCTAAGGAACAATATTCACTTTCCAATAAAGCAATCAAGAATTAGATAGTTTTACAACTACAGCAGTGCTTGTTAAATTGAGTTTTTATTATTCATTAAATGAACTTTACACTTGTTTTCAATTAGTTAATATTTTTGTTGACAGAACACAAATATTGCGTTACATAGACTTAATCCGTGCCGGAACAGACATAGTTTGAATGTTTTTCTTAAAATAATACTTGAGATGTTTCAATCACAAGCAGAAACAAACAAAATTGAAAAATAAATCGAATGCTGTAGACATGTGCTAAAATGCATGTCAGTTGCTCGTTTGATGTGGACTACCATATAAGGCTATATAGTGTAAACAAAATCCTTACGTATATGATTTATACTGGCCAGCTCCGTTACGACACGCATAAGATCCGTTCACCGCTGTGTAATAGTTCGTTAGTCGTATTAAACGAGAACCATGTTTTTGTTTTTCCTGTACTGGTCGTGCCTTGATAAAGAAATAGGAGAGCATACAGTTTATTCACAAGCTTACTTAAACTAAGCACTGTCAATAATACAGTTAATAGGAGAAACATTCAGATTCGCCATCCAATGCATAGATCGACATCATTCGTGAGAGTCTTTTTAAACAATCAATCAATATTTCCTTCAGTTCTTTGATAGCATTGTCGTAGAATGTTCACAACATCTTCTGCCTTTGACTCTGATGACTTGACAAATGCGATCAGTTGTGGCCAGTATTCTGATCTATAACTGCCATGAAAAATTGCCTGCCTTCTGTAGTCACAGATTATATGTAATGTAACAACCTTAGAACTATTTCATCGGGTCATAAAATGCCACCTGTCTGGAATTATATGCTCATAAAGCTTTCCAGTAGGTTAAAATCTGAACATATATGTCTAATTTTTTGTGAAGGCTAGAAAATTTGCTGCTTTAGGGTGTTATGATAAGCAAAGTTATAATACATGTAATTTATGTGTTTGAGCTATATAATTTGCATATGGTTAACAAAAGGCTGATGAAATCATGGTGGATTTCTTCCAGATTTGTTTAACTCTACAAATCAAAGACTTGTGGTCAGATTTTAAAATTATTTCTTACTTACAATTTTTATATATGACTCTCATGCTCTACCAAATTTGTTTGAAGAAATGTCGATTCATTTTAAACTTGCAGTTGTACGATGGAGATTTAAGTTTCTTTATATGCATGCAGAAATTATACATCAAGAGCTGTCTGTTAGATAGCGCGCTCGACTATTCTCAGTGTTTGCCGTTAAAACAAAACTTTTGTCAGTTATTAAAAGGCATAACACTACACCATAGCTTCAAATAATTACTGTAAGTGGTTAAAACTGAGAAACGAGTATGTACATGACAGTGCTTTGCACACAAACCTTTAACTTTCAGTAGAATAAAAATAATTTGACATAGTTATCTATCCTGCTTACCGATGGATGTCATGATGATAAACAAGTATTCTAACTATAATAGGAATATCTCAAATGGTTAAGGCAAGCAGTGGACTTGGACGAAAACATTAACGAAGATTTTAAGTCGAAAAAGGGCGTAATTAAACAAATCTTGACAGAGTTATCTTGTCTTGTCTACAGATGTGGGTCATGAGGCAAACAAGTATTCTAAATTTCATAGCAATATCTAAAAGGGTTAATTCAATAATTGGATTTAACCCATATTAAATGTATTTTATAAGTCGAAAAGGGTCCATAATTCTGACAAAAACCTAGTTATGTACTCTTGTCTGTAGATGGCGGTAATGTTGGTGAATAAGTATTGTAAATTTCAAAGCAATATTTGTAATGGTTTTGAATAAAGTGGGGTGGTACGGAAAACTTAACCAAGCTGTGACGACAACACTGACGCCGAGGCAAGTAGAATAGCCCCCTTTTTCTTCCAATAGTCGATCTAAAAGGTCTGAAATATTTGCAAAAATCAGAAACAGCGTTATCGACGGGATTACGTTTACAAATTAAAACAAAAAACACTGAATCTAGTAATACATTAGACACTCGTTAATGCCCAAGGCAAACATACCATTGTTTGTGAACTCACTCAGCTGTTACAGAAATCTTGTATCTGAGTTTTGCACACAAACAAATTAACTTAAGGTAGTGGACTCCTAATAAAAACCTCCACTTGAAACTCTTCAATTTTAATGCACTAGCCTAGAATGTCAAGCACATGATTATAGATCTTTTTAGGTTTTCCGTAGTTTTTACACATAAGCATTAGCTTATTTGAAGATTTTATTATTTGCAGGCCCGGTTAAAAACGCTGATGGGAAATATCAAACCCTAATTATTTTAAATAGAGATGGTATAACATTGTGAAATTTTGGCATGCTATTCCCAAAATGTTATAGATAATTTTTAATATACACAAAGTCATGCCCCATTTCTAGAAAATGTTGATTTTTCTTAAAAACTTTGATGTTCAAAATTGAACTTAGTCAAAAATTACATGAAAATTGTAATACTATCTGATTATTTCATAAACAGTTTTATAGAACTTGTTGATAATATGGTACATGGTGTATAATTTCTGAAAGAAAATATAGTTTTTGTTACTATGATGCCAAATTTGTACCAAATTATTGAATAATAAATGAAATACACGCATTTTCTTATCTCTCGCCTGATGTCATTTTTATGAATAATTTCAAAATGGGGGTAGGGTTATTAAAATTCCTATAACTTAGTTATTTCACAGTAAATTTCTTTTAAAATTT